>NTHP01000222.1:570783-581942 GCA_003416845.1 Oplegnathus fasciatus | reverse complement strand
CACACACACACACACACACACACACAAACAGGCAGGCACTTCAGATTTAGTCTGGCCAGTAAAGACAACAGTGAACTCAGGCCTTTGTCCGTGACACAGAGGCTGTGATGGTGATGATGTTCCATGAGCAACATGTAAAAGCAGCCCAGTGATTTATGTATTCACTTTGTGTGGCTGAGGTCACACACTGTAAATGTCTGTCGAAGGAACCTGGGCTGGAGATAAACCATGCCTCAAGTTTGCACGTTAAAGGAGTCACGGAGGGAGATGGGGGAGTAAACTAGAGTATGGCTACACAGTACACGTATGGAAAAACCTCTTGATAAAAACTGCTATGTTATATTAAAGGAACTTGACATTTTGGGAAATACACTTATTTGCTTCCTTGCTGTGAGTTAGATGAGCAGATGGATACCACTCTCATATCTGTCCGTTAAATATGAAGCTATAGACAGAAGCTGGTTAGCTTAGCTTAGCATAGAGACTGGAAACAGGATGAAACAGCTAACCTGGCTCTGATAAAAGACAGAAAAATACCAGCAGCTCTAAACCGAACTAATGAACACATTATATCAAGAAATAGCTCGGCATAAAGTTCGCAACTTGCCGATTTTACACTTTAGTTTTTCTATGGATTAAACAAAGGAGTTACAACATGTTAATTAGTCAGTTTTAGAGGTGCTGGTAGGTGGGTTTTTTATCTTTCAACAAAGCTGGGCCAGCTGTTTCGCCCTGATTTCAGTCTTTATGCTAAGCTAAGCTAACCATCTCCTAGCTGTAGCTTCAAATTTAAGAGTGGTATCAATTTTCTCATCTAACTCTTGGCAAGAAAGACAAATGTATTTCCCAAAATGTTGAGCTATTTACCTTTTGACCTTTTAGCCTTTTAACTTTTCTCTTTTTCTTTTTCTCTTCACATGTTATTCAAGTCGTGTTTGTGCTGCTGGTGTTACTCTGACAACCAGCTGAGCAGCATCGGACCCATGAATGGTACCAGTATCCAGTGTAAAAGCCCCGAGCCCAACAACCTCCACACCGACCGCAGCATCAGGAAAGACAGCGACTGATCTCTCACCTGAGGATTATTTTCAAGCTCTTCCACATATCCAGCAGCTTTTAAAATGCAACCACTGCGCGCCCTGAATATATATATATATATACATCAAAAAGTACTTTTTCAGACAATAAATACACATCCTTAGGACCACTGAAGCAACATATGAGCCTGGCAGAGATGGATTAGGAACTGGAGTTAAAAGGAACAAACAATGGATTTGGTGTACAATACTCTGAAGTTGCCCAAGCGTCTCAGCGGGCGAAACTTCCTAAGACAAACTCCTTGTATTCCCACACCCACGGACGGTGATGCTGTAGCGTGAGAGAAGAGGGGGGGTTGGACGGGATGAGGAGGAGGAGGACTCTTTAACAGGATGCAGCTGAACAGTGACTATAAATTACTCTCAATCAGTAGCTGAGCGTGCTATTCCTGTAAAGGGCAACACTACTGGGAAGGATGCACAAAGCTACAGGAAGGAAAAAGCAGACTGCTCGCTGTCAGAGGGAATGATGGGAGATGAGTGTATGCTGTCCCCAGGAGTTCACCACTCATTGACGGTGGAAAACAGGAAAGCACGTTACTGACTCCAGCAACAATTTCCATTAAATATGCGAGTGGTTGTCCAGTGTATTTTGCTCACACTTATTATGCATTTAGCTACTTTGTGGTATAATTAGAAAAAAGTTAATTTGCTTCACGTTTTACTCTGACTGCTTGACAAAAACCTTCTCTATTTGTCAGTAAAAGAGGGAAAATGTACCAAAAAGACATTTTCTGCTTAATGTAATCATGATCCACAGACCTGCAAACTTCTGCTCAGTAATCCAAAAATGAAAGATTTCACAACAGAATCACATCCAGTGTCAGAATAAGCCAAAATACACTGGCACAAAATCAAGTTCAGGGTTGTACGTTTTAAAGCAGATAAGGTACAACTCTGTCACATGTCAAGCAAATGATAAATATAAAGTAATGCATTATGACAGGTCTGATATCACCATAGACCAAAAATGGACAGGAATTAGCTTTTTGCCAAACACTGTGAATTTTACCTGATGCAATCAACAATAATTGTGACTTTTATGCTCGTATAACCCATGGAATATAAATACATATATACATATAGTGTCCACTTTTATAATGTGTTATATTACAGCAACAGTAAGTATTTTACTCAGACTACACTACCTGTGTAATGACAGAGGCAAATGAGTTTTTAATGGTGGTGGTAAACGCTCCAAATATTAAAGGAATAGTCTGACATTTTTGAAAATATGCTTATTTGGTTTCTTGCCAAGAGTTGGATGGGAACTCAGTACAATGAATATTTAGCTGCAGCCAGAGATGGTTAGCTTAGCTTAGCATAAAGACTGGAAACAGGGGGAAACAGCGAGCCTCGCTCTGTCGAAGGTGACAAAACCCACCTGCCAGCACCTCTAAAGCTGACTACTTAACGTCTTATAGATAGTTATTTTGATCCGTACGAAAAAGTGTTAAAGTGACAATTGGTGGTTTTTGCCGGTTAGCTACAGCTAGCAGCTGGTTAGCTACAAAAACCACAAACGAGACATTTGTGAGCTTTATAGGTGCAGGCAGGTTGATTTTGTTGTTTCCAGTCTTTATGCTAAGCTAAGCTAACCGGCTGCTGGCTGTACCTTCACGTTTAACAGACAGACACGAGAGAGGTGTCGATCTTCTCATCTAGGTCTCAGCAAGAAAGTGAATAAGGACATTTCCCAAAACTATTAGAACTATTCTTTTCATATGGAAATCATATTCAGCTACCAAAGAACTATACTGCCTTATACTATTTGATATGTGAATACATGTAAACCTGTGTGTGTTTGAATGTGTGTTAGCATGTGTGTGAGTGCTGTGTGGATAATTGCTTGCACTTCTTTAGTGGAGTGTTTTGCACACTTGTGTACAGAATTAACAGGCGATATCTGTGCAGTATTAATTTACCACTATTCATCGAAGCGATTCATAGTAATCAGTAAAAAAAATGGAATTCATATGTTTGTTGTCATTGATTTAACATGTTAACCTCATATTCATGCTGCTGCTTGTACCAATAAATCAATTTCCATCTCCACTGTACGGAACGAGAAGGTTTATTTCACCACCCTACTAATATTGGTTTCCCCGGGAAGTCAAGGGGGCCCCTTCTGTTTTTCATTTGCGTCTGTGAGAAAGAGGCGTCTGGGAGTGATTTGAAGCACACTGTGACCTGCTTGGCAACTGAGCCCTTAGGGTTGCTAATGTCAGCGGAGAGGATGTGAACAGCTCGGACGGTGGGAATTTGATCCATATAACTCACTTCTCATCTGCGTTGCCAAAAGAGGATCAAGGGAAGCAAAGTTTGAACATTACTTATCTGTGTTTCAATCATCTATTAGCTTTGATGTGGCAGGATTATATATACATTTAGCTTATAAACAATGCTATAATGGTCATAAATAATAAGAATTTCCTGAAAGCTGAATTGTAGTAATGCAAGTTGCACTTGATTTAATGCAACACAAACACATTTCAACTACTGTTTCTTTAAGGGAACAAGCTTTTTGTCTAAACCCATTAAATAAAGCACTAGTTGTATCAAGATTGAGTCTGTGGCAACTTTTCAGTGCCTTCTTTGCTGTGAGCAACAATCTCATTAACCCAGGATTATGCTCTCTATACCTCTCAAAAAGAGACAATTACCAGAGCCATGTAATCCCATAGACAAAGCTGAAAAACACCCAAGACCAACAGAACACTGTAGCAGCCGTGGCTTTATCAGCCTGTTATTTGCCTCGTGATAAGTCTCAGCCAGGTCATAAACTTTATGAAACTAGTCCATATTCCTCATATGAAATCATGTTACAATCTGGTTCCAGTAACCCTGAAGAAATACAGAATTGCTCAAAACTTTGGTTGCTAGGATATAACATTTCACAGTTGAATGAAGTCTAAAAATAATTTAAGAATTTAAAAACAAGAAACAACAAAGTGATATTAGGATGAAACATATTGGAACATACTCATGCTTTTCTGGGAAGTTAGAGAGAGAAATCAGAGGGTGTGAGGGAAAGTGAGAGAGAGTGAAGTGGAGTGGTTTTAGCTCTGTGGAATTTGGTGGGAACCTTGTTTCTTGCCAGCAGTGAATTGAATAAAGCTCAAAAACAAATAATAAAGGATCTCAAAGGTCCAAAGTGCTTCTCCAAGCAGAGCTTATTCAGATTTGGTTGATTACACAGCAAATATGTTCAAGACCAATCAATGTTCATGGCAAAGACAGTTAATGGAAAGCCGCTGTACAAGGCATTCTTTAAAAGAAAGCACGATTTCAAATCAAGTGTTAATGTTCATTCTCAACAAGATACTTACAATGATAACAGTGAATCTTGTCCATTTCTGTGTTTATGTATGAACTCATAATGATGCAAGCTTTTCTTTTCTTTTTTTAAAAATTAAACTTTGAATAAATGTTTTTTAACTTAATCTTTTAACACAAGTGTTTCACTCTTTTTCTGTCTTTTCAGTCAGTGGATATCATACAAGCTCTTTGTGATGGTCTTCCTGTTTCAAATTAAAGAATTACATGAGAAATACAATATATTATATAATATATATATAATAAAAATCATTAAAATGCTTGCCACTTGCTTGCCACAAAATCACACAATCAATAATTACAGAATCCATTTTATTTGCTAGTCCAGTTAATTGAGAAAAGTCAATGGATAAATCAAAATTAAAGAATTTGCTGCACAACATAGATAAGAATCTTACAGTATTTTCAAGCTGTCGAGATTGTGATTGTATCCGAGGAAGTGAAATCTGTTTTTTAATTCCACATAAAATCCAATATCAAAGATTCGTCCCACATAAAGAAAATGGGGAATATGAGTTCAGTGAACCTCAGGTCATTTGAATGTACAGTAAGTCTCACTGTTGCTGTCAAATAAAAGTTATCAGAGTTTCTTCATTTTCAATCCATGACAATCCTACTGTGAGTGTATTCAGTGTCACCAGTGCTGGATTACCAACCAGGCAAATTGGACAACCAGAAGCTCCAGGGGGGACCCCAAAAGCTCCAGGAGTGTGAACTGGTTTGTGCTAAACTGACTGAATTTTGTTTGGAAATATGCAACACTAAAGCACAATATTAACTGAGATTATATAGAGGTGCTCTTGAGGCCCTGTCTTAAAGAAGGTCTATGTCTGAAAATCTAACTTTAAGACCTTCATTATTTCAGTTTTGTGCTTATACTGCCATAGCCTGCCTCTCAGATTGTGGCAAAAACTGGAGTATGCTGAATAATGAAGTAAATTTATTTAAAACAAATTTACCAAACAAATGCAAACAAATAAGTGGATGGAATCTGTAATGGTGTAGGGGGTGAATGAATGAGAGTAAGTGACATGGGTGATTTATCAAGAAGTCAGAAGTTAAGGCAACGAAAGCTAAAAAGGAAGAGGAGGGAAGAGGAGATCTCAGCTGGACTGGCTGCTACTCTGGCTCTCATGTGTGGGGCACATCAGGCCTTCAGGTCCAGCCACTGCAGAGCAACAAACAGCGCAAAGCAAGCAGAGGGGTCATCACAATATGTTGAATATTCCTAAATAAATCATTTGTTTAATCAAATTACCAAACAGCATTGCTAGTCCCAGGTAGTATTTAAGTATAAAAAGACTGTACACAATGCACACAGAGGGGGGAGACAGGGGGGCTAGTAAGAGTCCAGCAGTTCCTTTTTGCCCTGAGGCTCTTAACCCAGCAGGTTAACCCGGCCATGAGTGTCACCCAGTGTGACTCAGTGAAGTACTTTTGTCATGAGCTGTACTTAAAGGATGAAAAAACCAAACTGTATCTCTGACAGGTCACAAATATATACTTACACTTTTTAAAAAAGGCTCAGTAATTTCCTAAAACATCTGCATTTAGTGTTAACGTTAGTCAAACAGGAGTAGATCATGTATATGTTGGGGATGTACAGGCACAGATTTGGTGCCCTGGTGGGTATTTACGGCAGCAGGACAGTGTATGTGGTATTGGCTCAAAATAAACTGCAGACTACGTTCATGGTAATGTGGGAACAGCAATAAGGGTCTATGGCACAGAGGAATAAGATACAGTATATCATGCTTTGGATACACAGATCACTTATCAACGTATTGTTGGTTTTGGCCTTTTCATAGGATTTATTGATAATAAAAAAGAATATTACCAGACTTATCCTTCAAAGAAACTCTGAGTAACATAAAACACATAACAAAGTAAAGCTACAGCTCTTGTTTTTACTGTTCATGCTGCGTGACTTTTGAAGAACTCCTTCGACTCCATCCTATGTCACTTACGTTGTTGTTCGGGAACAGATGAACCGAAGTGAACACCCTCAGTGAGTCTGAACATTTCCTGACACAAAGGCCTATGGCAGACGTATTAAGATAAATAAGTAATTGTTTAACAATCTCAGACTTGTGTATTCCTCTGACAAAGGAGGTGCACTTTGGCTGATACATTATATCTCAGGAATCAGACAGTATGTCTCCTCCTTTGTTGTGCATTGATTATTATTATTATTCCTCAGACCTATCCATTCTGCTTATCCCGTCTATGTGTGTTTCCTGCAAGGCACATACTGTACGAGTTGCTTCGCCCTACAGTTATGGCTGTGATTCAGTGAGACATAATGGACGCCACATCCTTTATGCTAAAATATGTTTTGGGTCTGATCAAACACAGCATATGTTTATCTACCCTGCCCTTACATGGCTGTACCCTGCATGCCACTTTGCATGGCAATCCCTCCAAGCTATCCACCACGGCACCCGCTCGCACGACTTGTGGCAAAGACTATTTCTAATTCATAAAAGCCAAAAGGATCAATTCAAAATTCATGAACAATCTGTCCTGCTACAACCAGTGATTTCTGTGACTGTGGGGCAGTGGAGACATGGTGCAACAGAAAGGAAAGTTCTGCCTCCCCTCATTTTACAGGAAGACACACAAACACAAAAGCACATGCACATACACGTGCACACAAGAGCAAAAGGTAAGAAGGAGGTTCTGGTATTTTAAATGAAACAAAAAATGTAATATAAACTGTGAAAAACAGCGCAAATTGCTAATGGAGTTCTGCATTCATGAGATAAATGTTTTTTTAAAGGGAGTGAACAATTGTGCTTCCACAGCCTGTAAATCTGACAGTTTACCGCATCATTGAGAGGTTCCCCATTTCATATAAAACATCAATAAAACCTCTTGTTATAACTGTTTATTAAATTGAACCAACTTAACCAAAAAAAGGGACAGTTTTTAATATCACAATATTCTTTGTAGATTAATACCACACATTATGAAAATGTATCTTTTTCAAATGATAAAAATGAAGGAATTTAACAAATTGGAATTAGAATGATAAATTCATTTACTCATATTTTGTACGGATATGGTCCTTCTTGATTTTGGATATGCTGCAAACCTTGTTGTCTGGCTCTAATAGGCTTTTCTCACAAACAACATTTTGATATGTCACAGCAGGAAAATCACAGATGTAAATAATAAAATGCACGATGGCTGAATTCCATTTAGCTGCTTTGGTTTCAGGGTTATAAGTAACTGTGGATACAGTTTCACTGACTTCATACTTATTGTATGATTGGTTGTATTGAACTTGAACAAATCACACGCATATGTAGTTGGGAATATATCATGTGCATTGAGTGTCTCAACTGGGGAAAATTTTAATTTACAGATACTGAATACTGACACAAAGCACAGGCTGTGCACAATTTTCAGTCCAGAACTGCTGATCTTAGTCCTGGGATTTGAAAGAGTCCATCTGGGCAAACAAAACTGAATGTACAAGAGGGAAGAGAGGCAGAACCATCACATGCATTAGTCTGATATCTTGTATTTTAGTCCAACTTTGCGAATGTGGACAAAAATGGAAACTATAATGAACAACTCTGCCAATACAACTACTTTGGGTGGTTTCAAAATTATAGTGTCAGACATAACAAATAGCCTAGATTTCTTTTCATCTAAAGAGACAAATCTTTTTGTTGTATTTGTTTTAATACAAGTTTAAGAGGCAGAGATTCCTCTGTCAGTCTGTCATGTCAATGGAAATGGGGGTAAAACCATTCATTTGCAAATGGATTTTTCATGCCACCAGTAACCTAACAATTGCATGAAAAGTCCAAACAAAATGACACACTTTCAAAGTTCAACAGTTTAGGAAAGAACATGGCTACCAGTGTAAATCTTTTCAAACTACTGCTGCTACAATTAGGTTGAGCTCCAGTATCCTGGTAATTGTTAATTCACATTGCCATCTGCTGGAGAGAGCACAGATCATGTGGTCAATGAGAATGCAGAGCAACCAAACTAGCTACAAGGAGCATGAGACTGGGTAGCAAGTTCTCTTTATCAATTGGCTAATCGCCTCGATGCCACCAATCGGATTCTAGATTGTAGGCGGGACTACAGCTGAAGCCAACAGCAGGAAGTACACACTCAACAGCAGTTACTTTTTGGGAAACTTTTACCAACGCAAACCTACTAAAAAATACTGTCAAGTGTTCATTAATCTAGAGAGCCGATTGTTATATCAGTGGGGAGTTTAATTTCACTGTGTGAGACGTTGAGGTACTTTGAACGGATTGGACAGGATGGATCACCTGCTTTGTTTACATGGTGAAACGGATGCTAACGTTAGCAACCTAGCTTCATAAAATCGAGTCATATGAGCTGATAATTATCGAGCAGCTTCGTCCTCATGAATGAAACTTGAGACAACGTACATGTACAGTACTGACGGGCTGTCTTTGGTGGCAGTGAGCCGTTGAACATGCGAAGCTAACGTTAAATGAGTCGAGCGTTAGCAACGTTTGTTAGACGAAGGAAATTGTTTTTTAAAGGCCTTTCAGCGTCTTCATGTCAAGATGCCTTGTTCCTGTGGGAACTGGAGAAGATGGATTCGGCCGCTGGTTGTCGTGCTGTATATTTTGTTGCTATTAGTCGTCCTGCCTTTGTGCATCTGGGAGCTGCAGAAGTCAGAGGTCAGTCTGAACAATCGATTAATATGATTGACATGAACTTAATTTTGACTCCTGGAGCCCTGTTGGTTTAACACAGTGGTCAAATGCAACAAAGCACATTGGGTACTCAAAAACTGTACTACAATTTTGAGGTACTTGTACTTTACTTGAGTAACGTTATATGCTAATTTGATCTAAGTGATACTCCTCAACATTCCCAGAGGTGGAAGAAGTACTCAGATCTTGTACTTAAAGGTACAATGAGTGGGACTTTCCTAAAAACAATGTATGGAGTCACACAAATATAATCCCTCTCAATCATCACTTATGACCCACTACAAGTGTGTGGTGGTGTCTGTATCTGCAGAGACCCTGCTCTCTGCCTGTGTTTTCTTATTTGCTGTGCTCGGGACGTTTCTGGGCGTCAACCTTGGTACAGTGGTGTGTAGCCCCCAGCCAATAACAGTGCCCAGGGCGTGAGGGGCGGGACTCTATAAAACGCCATGTGCTTTGAGCCAGGGAGTTTTTGAATGTTGCAGCAACCGGCGAATCCTACTCCTTATGCATAAAAGCAGCAATACCACTGTGTAAAAATAATCTGTTACAAGTATTAGAAATTTTACTTAAGTAAAAGTACAAAAGTATTTGCATCAAAATGTACTTAAAGTACTCATAATGCAGAATGGCTCATTTCAGAATAACGTATATTTTATCTTTGGATGATAATTAATGTTGCATTAACATGTTCTTCACTTTAATGCTGCAGCTGGTAAAGATGGAGCTAATTTCAACTACTTTATCTGCTGGGTAACTTGTGAATTTGTCCCACAGGGATCAATAAAGTTTTCTCTTAATGTATAATATCACATCATCATTTATTTGTTGATTCTATTTCGCATTATTAATCTGAATCTGCAAAGTAACGAGTAACTGAAGTTATCAAATAAATGTAGTGGAGTAAAAAGTACAATAATTGCCTCTGAAATATAGTTGAGTAGAAGTATAAAGTAGCAGAAAATGGAAATACTCAAGTAAAGTACAAGTACCTAAGTATAATACTTGAGTAAATGTACTTAATTACTTTTACACACTGAACATTCCTTAGGGAAATATTCAACTTTTTACTCCACTGCATTTATCTTACAGCAGTAGTAAGATATGATGCATTGCTCACTGCAAAACATTTCCTTCTTATTAAGTCCTTGAAGTCTTAATTTCTTTTTTAAAAAAGTGAGAAAATGTGCTAGTGCAGTAAGAATATTTCAAACTGTTCTTAATAGAAACTTTTTTAAGTAGGCCTATTCGCTAAAATGAAGTGTCTTTCTTCATGATTGTAGTCCTGTAGTGTACTTCCATCATTTCTAAAAAGATTGTTGAACATGTTAATCTCATTGATGGACAGGTTGAAATAATGTTACGGCTCTTACAGGTTTTTTCATGTTTTAAGAAAATAAGGTTGTTGGGGCTGAATTTTGGACAGAAATGTCCTTGATCAGCTGTTAAATACTATTTAAACATTAATGAATCCGTATTAATATTCATACAAGATCATTTCTATATAACATTACAAAAGTGACCATTCTGCATTATGAGTATTATTACTAGTGAGACTTTGAGTACATTTTGCTGATAACACTTCTGTACGCTTCCTTTAAATGGGGGACTCTTAAAATGAAGTATTTAAAAGTTGTATTTCTACTTTACTTGAGTAACACATCTGAATACTGCTTCCATCCCTGACTTTATATTAAGTGTAGAAAAATTAAATGCTAGGTTGCCAAAATGCTAGTTTCCCAGACTTCCATAAGTTTAATGTTAGCTGTGTTGACTGCTTCTTTCCATGTAATGACAGGTTGGCACTCATAATAAAGCATGGTTCATCGCTGGGATATTTGTCTTCATGACCATACCCATATCATTATGGGGCATCCTGCAGCATCTGGTTCACTACACTCAGCCAGAGCTTCAGAAACCTATCATCAGGTAAAGATGTCAACAATCATGTCATCCACGAAATCCATCTGAAACAGGTTTTTAACTGTTTGTGTTTTTATTGTGTTTTTTTTTTTTT
>NTHP01000222.1:546523-570018 GCA_003416845.1 Oplegnathus fasciatus | reverse complement strand
GGATATTATGGATGGTCCCAATCTACAGCTTGGACAGTGTGAGTTGTCTAATGTTTAATCAAAGCCAGTGTGCAACATATACTGTATATGCATAAATGTCATATGTATGTACCTACAGAATTAAGGACATTTAAAAAAACGTCTTTGCTGCCATATCACCATTCTCTTACCTCAAGCTGTACCATCACTCTTCATGTAACCCCTCTCTTTTTTGAAACTCGCAGTGGATTGCATTAAAATACCCCCGTATTGCCATTTACGTGGACACATGCAGAGAGTGCTACGAGGCCTACGTCATCTACAACTTCATGACCTTCTTGCTCAACTACCTGGAAAATCAGTACCCCAGCCTGGTGTCTATGCTGGAGGCCCAGGAGCAGCAGAAACATCTACCCCCTCTTTGCTGCTGCCCGCCCTGGCCAATGGGAGAGTAAGTGTCCTTTAGAATTATACAATTTTTACAATAAGGACTTGTTATTGTTATTGTATACGTACAAACCACGTGGGACCCTTTTACACCAAACTTCATGCTGAATAAATTAAAGTAAAATTAATCATTGTCCTCCATATTTCCTTACTATCTTCTTGATTTACCATTACCATGCAACATTATCCCTTTGATATTATTTGATTTCAGTTAGGTGTTTACAGTTTTGAAGAAAAGAAACAATGAAAATGACTAAAAGATAAACAAGGTGACAAGTTTGTTTCTTTGTTTCTTGCAGTTTGTTTGAGTTTGTCTTAAAGCATTGACTTTTAGAGATGGAAGTGGTTTTTTTTCTCAGCAAACAAATCAGTGACAGTCAGCAGCTTCATATTAGCCTCAGTCAGGCAACATCCGTAATTGGTTAACATGCCTCTGTGCAGTTTTTCACATAATCAGTTTGTTGTCCTTCAAAACTCAAGGAGAACAAATTGATTAACATTTGCCTGACGGTCAGCAGCATCAACCTCCTTTATGAACTAACTGAATTAACTAAAATGTTTAACCCTTGACAGTATTGTTGGATATCATTGACCATGATCGAGTAGTTGTTTTAGGAAAATTAGGCAGTTTTGTATTACGTTACTTGTTTCAAGGATCCACTCTCCATATTTCTTATGGCCCTTAGTGATTGGGTTTGATTTTACTGATGCCGTAAACTAGATGTTGTTAAACGAATTCAATTCTAATTCAGATCATACATTTTCTCTGCAGGGTTTTACTGTTGAGATGCAAATTGGGAGTGTTGCAGTACACAGTTGTAAGACCTGTCACTACAGTGATTGCCTTGTAAGTATCTCTGCTCTTCATGCTCTTCATTTTATTCTTTGATACCAGTGACAGCTTTTTGTTCACTCTTTGTATTGATGCCTGTTGTGGCTGTTTCTTCTTCTTCTTCCTAGGATCTGTCAGCTGTGTGGAGTGTATGATGAAGGCAATTTTAGTTCAACAAATGCATGGACGTACCTGGTCATCTTCAACAATATGTCACAGCTGGTAATACTGCTACTGTTACATACATTAGAGCCAGGGAGCATGTTAAGAGATGAGATGGACGTAAAAAGTGTTACAAGCAGCCTATTTTGAACTAGATTTCTCTCTGTCTGTCTTCTCTTGATCTAGTTTGCCATGTACTGCCTGGTGCTGTTCTACAGAGCTCTGAGAGAGGAACTGAGTCCAATCAAACCAGTGGGCAAATTCCTATGTGTCAAAATGGTGGTGTTCGTCTCTTTCTGGTAATTCTCAGTGTGATCAAACTTAATGACATGAACTGGAAATTTCTGAAAACATACTTTGTATGAGCTGTTTTTTTGTTTTGTTTTTTACCTTGCTGGTATATACTGTATATGTTGATGAAGTATGCTTGCAGTCTCTTGATCTCCATAGACAGTGGCATCAGATTGTGTAGCTACTGAGAATGATTATTTTGTAAACCCTTCTAGGCAAGCTGTGTTCATTGCTTTGCTGGTGAAAGTGGGCATTATCTCAGAGAAACGTACATGGGACTGGCAAAGTGTGGAGGCTGTAGCCACTGGCTTACAGGTAAGCTAAAGCATATCTGTTTAAGAAATAGATATTACTAATGTGTGAGAATAACTTACTGTGCTGAATTTGATCTTAATAACTATACTGCATCTTAATCGTTTGTTTTTGTAGCAAGTATCTGATACGACTTGACTTTTAACCTGTGTGAAACACAACCACCCAACCACACACACACCAAACTGTCCTGTTTCCCTCAGGATTTCATCATCTGTGTAGAGATGTTTCTGGCAGCCATTGCCCATCACTTCAGCTTCACCTACAAGCCTTACATCCAGGAGGCTGAGGAGGGCTCTTGCTTTGACTCTTTCATGGCCATGTGGGACATCTCTGATGTCAGAGCAGACATTTCTGAACAAGTCCGCAATGTTGGTAGGTGCCTCCTGGCTATTGGAGTGCTTGCAAAGTTGTGTATTGTAAGTATCTGTGGCATATTCTCCAACATCGAGGTAAATACTTTTTTTTGGTCCTCATTAACAGGGAGAACAGTTATGGGTCGTCCAAGGAAGTCCTACTTCGGTGAGGCGCAGAATGACGGTGAGCGATCTGGCCTGCTCTCCTCGGGCTCCCAAGATGCCATCACAGAGGCGGCTTCCAACCCCGTTTCACCCAAAGGTCAGTACCAGGGCCTGGGCAGAACCCTCACGCCGCACTCTTTGTCGGCCCCGGCTGGGTTCAGCTCGGCCCCGTGGGATGAAGGATATGAGGCTAGACCTGAAGAAACCCAGGGAGAAGAAAGGACCAACCAAACCAAAGAACCGACAGAGGCTGATCTCATCGTGATCACCTAGCCTATTGTTGAAGCCGATGTCACCACCAGACTCTACCAGACATGGTTGGGCAGGACCCAATTACAGCCTTGCCATTTCTCTTCAGACGTGACTGTACTGATGCAACATTAAATAAACTCTTTTTTTAATAGGGCACACCAACCAAGTAATAGTAGAAGTTTGCCAACAAATGCAAAACCAGATGGACCTCTCTGCCAGTGACAGCTCCAAGAATGTTCAGTGAAGTTACGGCACTAAATGAATTGTAGACGACGCACATTTTATGCAGTTTTTGTTGTACTAGGGAGTTATATGGCTCAGTAGGCTCTGCCTGAATGCTTTTCAATTCATTGGGAAAGACTTTTGGTCCGTTTTAACGTGTGTCCCAAAGAGCACACTTCTCTTCAAAGAACCCAGTGTTTGTGCTGTCGTGTTTCTTGAGATGAGATGCCACATAACGCCTCTTGAAGTCTTGAGCGAAGCATGCATGTGTATCTTTCCCAAGTAGGAAATTATTACACACTTTTACACACACACTTTTGTCATCTCAGTCATATCATTATCTCAGATGGGACAGTTAAGATGATAAAGAAAAATATGCAACTTTTAAACATACAAAAATGTCTTCTCCACTCTATATCTTGGTTTATAGCGATTTCAGAGGACATCGATTGAAATGTGTAATCATAGATGATAATCTACTATACTAAAGCACAGTAGATGTCCAGAATCATCTTTTTTTTTTGTCCTAGCCTGTAGAAGATGTGAAGCCCCGAGGGAGGGGGTGAAAAGAGCAGAAGCGACACATTTTTGGGATGCACAGTTAAGACTAAACAGTTTCAGTGGAGAAATGAACTTGGGAGGAGTAGGTTAGAGCTGTACCTGCTGAAGGAATTGTCCTAACTGACCGTGTGATATCACTACAGAATCAATATTAATTCATGTATTACAGTCCAAGTATTAACAACATACATAATTAAATCTGAAACTGTACAATCAGCACATTGTAGTTCATTCCTATCAATGCTTAACTGCATACAGCTCACGCGATAGTGTTTAATAGATCTTTATTTACTAGTCTTCTCAGATGCCTTGTTCTATGTGCCGTGGAACTAGTCTATCCACTACAGCATTTCAGCATTTCTATTGCAGGATCAGTTCTTCTTTCATTATTAGCTATTATTCATCTTATTTGATGAGATGTTCTATATCGTTTTTAGCCTTTAAGCTGGAATAACTTTTATAGCTACTGCACCCTAAGCCATTTACGCTTCCCCGTAGGTTTTCCGAGCTCCTTTGTCATCGTGACTTCCATGGATTTGTGCAGGGATATTGACATGATTAATGTACAGCGTAGGATATCAGTTTGTGTCAGAAAATACATAAATGTATTAGATCAACAGCATAATCTGCATCATGTCCAGCTAGAGACTGTTGCATTGCCTTACATGATTTTATTTTTCTAAATAAAACTGACAGGATCACATCAGAGCTGATGTGAATGTTCCACTTTTTAATTTAATTCCATCTCTGACAGTCTCCTCAATAAATCAGATTAACTACATTTTTGCCGATTTCTTTTTTTCTTGCATTTATGAAGAAAATGTCACATTTATTGTTGAATTGTTTTATTGATACCGACAAACATCTTTACAAAAACAACTGCGTCCATAATCAACAACTGTAATATTTATATTATATACTTCCAAATATTATATTTGTAAGTACAAATTATAAATGCCCTATGATCTTATAGCACAATTTAGAAATAAAAACATAACTTGAAGGTTCATTGTTACAAATTCTTTATGATCGTGATTACCCAGCTTCCCACGGGTACTTAAGGGTGTGGGTCATGCAGGCTTCTATTAAATCTCAAGATAGAGATCCCATGTGTCTGGGAAAACTTGGGAATTTGAAGACTGGTATTACATTTATGAAAAGTTACACTGGAGAAGGCAAATTTTTAAAAAGATACCAGACAGGGAATGTATAGTATTTAATGCATTTCCCTATGTGTCAATAGCCTCTATTTGATTGAGGCATAAAATATATAGAAATGAAACTGGTTTAAAAACTACAATGTGAGAGATTATTGCTCCATCGCCCTGAGGGCATTCTCTATATGGGCTGATATGGAGATGGTGCTCTTGTGAAGCTTCACAGCGAGGCGAACCCAGTCTCCGGCTTGTACCTCCAGGGGCTGCTGCAGCACAACAGCCGCCTGCTTCCAGTGAGAGTTCTGGCTGAGGGTGCTGACACTGATCTCCTGGTCCAGGTAGATGTGGTACCAGAAGGGAATTGCAGTTATTCTGCCTGCAGACGTAGCCTGGACCTAGGAAACAGGGATCATGGTTTAACAAGAATATTTTTATGTTCCAAAACTACACTATTTGAAACGGTTTTATCGTTTTATCTCTGAAAATTCAAACAGCGGGTTTGTGCTGAATTTATAAAGGACCAAAAATACAAAGTTAGGAAGTAAAGTTCGAAGTTTATCTAAGGGAGATGTGTACAGTGTGTCTTAGTAAGTATGACTCATTTCTAGGTTTTTGGTGCAATATGTTCGTGTACCAGAAAGTAGTTCAGGGATTCTCTGTATTGGCAGAGTCAATGCCTGAATTCAAGTTTCAGCGGTTCAGTACTGTTCTACCACATCACTTGTATAGATGGGACATTTTTAAAGACAGTTTAAATTACTGTATATTAATTCCAATCATGTTTGGTAGCACTACTGTATGTCTTACCTTTACTTCTCTGTTAGTGTAGTTAGCGCTTGCTTCCATGAGGTCAAGAACAAAGAGCTCCACAGAATCACTGAGATGCCTGCACTCCAGTGTGGAAAAGTCCAAAAATACATGAACTGGTACCTGAAGGACATAAAATATAAACACAATGTTTGCGAGTTGTTTGCAGCAGATAAAAGTATCTGGCGGCATTATCAATAAGGAACTACAAATTATGAAAACCCATAAAAGACCAGGAAGAGCTACTTGGATTTGATAACCATGTAACACCAAACAGGTGCTCCTGATGCACAGATTGGCAACCACTGTCCACAAGAGAGGGAATGGATTTCCCCCTAAAAAATCAAGGCACACTGCTTCAGTTAAGTACACAAGTTAAAAAGACTTTATTATTGTGGCTACATTATTTTTTACAAAGGCTTCAGAAAAAGTTCTCAAACCTAAAAAAAAAAAAGCCAGAGAACCACAGCCGCAGTATATAAAATATCATGCAGAAACAGACTCACAGTTGTTTCACTCTTTCTCACAAACCATTATTTAACCACATCAGGTTTTAATCTGTAGTCTCAGAGGATGATCAATCAATCACTGATTAATGCTTGGAAACTACTCCTTCACCTCAAACTCTTCAAAACTTGACAAACAAGCCGTGGCTGCAGGGCAGCAGACATAAAAGCTGAGGGAGAAACCGAAGTGGCAGCACAGAAAGCGTCACCGTTTCCTTTACTGCAGAACAAAAGAATCTTTCTTCCTCCCTGTCACAGTTGTGTAGACCTCAGAGCCCGCCGTTTGATGTGCTTGATGTAATGTGTACTGATGGATTCAGGTAGGAATGTCTATGGGCCAAGCTGTGTGTTGTGTCTTGTGTGACAGTTGTGCTAGAAAATGCCCTCCACCGAGGGCTTCAAAGACAACATCTGTTAAAACAAACGACCGTCCCGTGTGGGGCCTGTGGAATTAGAGCACAAACATGATGCTGGGAAAAAAAAAGATAATTTCCAGACCAAATAAAGAAAAAGAATTCAAAGGGATTTTGCAGCTTCTTTAATGCAGCTGGGAAGCACACATCAAAGAGGAGCGCACAACAGAAAACACAGTCCTGGACCTTAATGTTCCAAGCGAAATACCTTGTTCAACAAAAGACGAGCCATACATGGCAGGAAACAAAACAACTGGATTCACAGTCTGGCTGATTAACTTAGGCAAGTCGAATTTATTCGGAGAATTTCTTTGGTACCTTTATAGTATTGCACTGTGTCAGTCATATTTGACAAAACCCACAGGCAACACATTTGCACCTAATGGGCGAACTTTGAATGTGAATGATACAAGCTTACAAACACAGCATACAGTATGTGAAAACTGTCAGTATTGACTGTTGCATCAGGAACATGAGACAGAATATAAGATACGAGGGGCCCGAGATGTACAAAAGGAAGATTTTGCAACTTGTGTTATGAAGACTGAAGAAGTTTCAGCTAGACAATATGGTTTTAGATTTCCTATTAATTATTTTGATATCATTTAAAGCCACTATTTAGTAAGAACACATGTTATGATTAAAATGATGAAGTTATGTTAATATCAGCTTCCTGTTCGTGTTACTCTAGACCTGACGTCCTTTGAGATGGACATTCATTTTTGAAAAGATTCTCTGTTCTCCATTTTGAAAAAATATCCATGAGTTTGGTGTATTAATATTACACCCAGCTCAAGAAAGTGAGGACTGCAAGAGTATAAATTTATATATACTGTATATACATATATACTTGAATCCCACGGATGCTGGATTTGTGAGGCCAACACAGATCACGATCTATCGGCCAATATTAACATGAACATTTTTGGATAACTTTTAAGACCAAGCTGAGCCCTGATTGGTTAGTTAGGTTCTACGTATTTACTAGCAGGGCTCAGAATATTAAACAGTTTCAGTGGGTGAAACCAGTACACATGCGATGTTCATCACACTGGATGCAGGGGTTAAAGTTCACAGTGAAAATTATGTCGTAAACCCAGTGATGGAATGTAAAAGTACATTTACTCAAGTGCTGTATTTAAGTACAATTTTGAGGTACTTGTACTTCACTTCTGTATTTCCATTTTTTTTATTAATACTTCCACTCCACTACATCTCAGAGGCAAATATTGTACTTTTTACTCCACTACATTCGTCTGACAGCTTTAGTCACTTCACAGATTTACAAGTTTTCATACCCCTCCTGTCCACTGAAAACCACGTAACTCCAAATTTGGTGATTTAGATTTTTTTCTGATAAATTGAAGGATTAAATGTTCCTTTTTGGGTTGAGAAAATTCTCCTACTTCTTAAGCTAAATAAAATATTTAAACCCCTCCCTGGATTAGTGGGAAAATGCATTGTCACAAAGCTGAAAACAGGCTGTTTTTCTGAGCTCATGAAAAGTTGACTTTTTAGAGATACGTGGTTCTTACAGACCACGATGCATTGCTGTATATTAAACTACCCAACAGTATATCAAGTAGTTAAATTAGAGTAGAGTACTTTTACTTTTGACACTTTAAGTAAATATTCCTGATAATACTCACATACTTTTACTTAAATAAGGTTTTGAATGCAAGACTTTTATTTGTAATGGAGTATTTTCACAGTGTAGTATTAGTACTTTTACTTGAGAGCACTCTATGGAGTTTTTAACTGGTTATGTAACAGTCTCAATTTAATACCGATGCCTCTATATGATCTACATAAGCAAACGAGACCATCAGTGAGAAGATTGGCTATTTCTATTAGTTTCTAATAGTTATTCTTCATGTCTGCCACCAGGTCGGATTTTTCCGTGAAATCGGACGAAATGGCGCTGGGGTTTGCTCTGACTGAATTCGAGTTGCTTCAGCCGCTAACTGAAGGTCCGTCTCTGAAACTGCTGCCTGCTCTCCTCCCGGAGAAGTAGTCTCCTTGCAGCGGGGAGTGAAGCGGAGGCAATACTATATGTAACCTAACGTTAGGTGAAACACTACCGCCTTTGTCCACAGGGACCGCCAAAATGAACACAAGATGAAAAGTTCCATAGAGCCGCTTCAAGTGAAGTTTTGAATGCAAGACTTTTACTTGTAGTGGAGTTTTTTCACAGTGTGGTAATAATTCTTTTTACTGAATATTTCTTCCACCACTGGTTAAAGCAGGCCAAACTGTAGCAGTTAACACGTAGTACATCACATTTTACTGTAAGGTAGCCTACATCTTTTTATTTTTCAAGTCTAAGATAAAAAACACCTCAGAAATATACCAAAAGGCGTCAGTGGCCATGGCACAGCCTACAGCACACCTTCAGTGACCATTAGCTACTAGAGTAAAGATCTTTACATGCAAAGTAAATACCATAAAGAAGCCAACCATGATACATGGCAGCTTATGTAGGTATACTTACAGTGAACTGGTTGATGAAGGGAGCAATATTGAATCCCAGTGTTGGCTCCTGACCCTGGACAGCACTTTCCAGCAGCAACGTGTCCGACTCCACCAGCATGCCGTGCACCACAATCTTTTCTGGGAAAATACGTCCTCCTTCCTCCAGCAGACACCTAGTACAGATCATAGAAATATATTTTACTCTAAAATATCTACAAAACAAAGCAAAATAAACAAAAGTGATCCAACATTTCTGCATGCCCCACTCTGGCCGCTTCCCCTTACCTGGCCAGCGAAGCTTTCTCCATCAACTTCTGTCTAATGAGACCACAAGTCTCTACGCAGTCCAGGATGATGGCACTCCACAGCTTCTCCCTGGACGGCCTTTGCAGCATCCCCTGCTCATCCTCCATGTGGTTGAGCCAGAACTCTAGATGCTGTTCTGGGATATTACTGGAGCGAGCCAGTCTTTTTAGAACTTCCTGTTGCTTGTTCTTTTCCACAGAGCTGTACGCTTTTACGTGACCGTGGCTGGCGGCGATGAGGGAGAGCGGAGAGAAGCCCTCTGACACATCGAGAACATAGAGCAGGTCACCACAGCGTGTGGAGTCACCAGGGTCAGCCAGGACAGACTGAACACCAGATCCTCGCTCTTGGTTTTGGCATTTAACCTTCAGCTGGGAGATGAGTTTGGCCAGCGCGGTGCAGAAACTCTGATGGTAATCCTGATTGTTCAAGAGCGCCATTTCTGAGCATTCCAGCATGCAGAAGTCTTTAGTTTGATTCTGGTCAGTCTGCAGGCCTGCCAGTGCACTGCACAGTTCTGCCTCAGGGTTTTGATTCGAAACGGGGTTCCCAGAGTACTGCGAATCCAGACGCTTGTCCAGACGGATTTCACACCCATCTCTCAGCACAGCGACACTGCAGAGCCTCAGGTATGCATCCCGGCAGGAGACCTCAACAATCAGCTCGTCATGAGGTTTCAGGACAAAACCTGAAAAGGAACAAAAGAAGAAACCATTGACTTGGCTTGATTATAGTAGAGCTGCACGACCCTCAATAAAGTTTTGGTACCAAGTGAAATTTACTGTAGCACAGAGAATTGAAAACTGTCAAGTGCCAAAAATGGCTCTGGATGTCTGGTCAAATTTTTTTATCTTGTTTACTTTGTTTTTTAAATAAGATTGTTTTTATTTAAATCAGGAACAATTATTTCCAGTTTTAGACTATTTTATTTAGGTCAAGTTCAAAGTTTGACGGCTGTGATTGTGCATAAAGAAAAAAAAAGGTACTTTACAAAATTATCTTTATTTTTCTCAAAGTTAAATGTAAAAACAAGACTGCTCTGGTATCGGTGCTAAGACTCAGGTATCATATGAGCACTAGTATCGAAAAACACGACCTAGACCCACAATATGTGAATTCAACTCAAGGCTTTATCTCCTGCTGTGAAAAAGAAAACTTACAAAACACCTGAAAGGACAAACAGAAAGGGAAAAATAAATACAGATAAATAAACAATAACATCATTATTTATAATGTCAAGCTTATGATTTTATAAATGCTAAGCTAACAGGGGTCTAAGGATAGAGGCTGTATGCTCTACAGACTGTGAAGCCTGTGACCTGTGATTTTGGGCTGTATGAATAAAATTAACTTGACATGGAAACAAGCATGATTGAAAACATTTTAAAAGGAGAGAAAAGAGACAGAGAGTGATGAAAAGGCAGGAGGTGCAGTAAGAGAGAGGGAGCCCAACAGAGAAATGAGATTCAGGGGACCGGGTGCACAGAGAGAGGGGGAGAGGCACAGAAAGGATTCCTACAGGAATAACATCTGTTCATGTCTCTGTGTCAGCGCGCGGCTCGTCAGAGGCATTTGGGAAAAATGCATATTTATCGCCTATAAGAATTTCATGAACACTAAAGAGTGTCACAGGCGATCACGGCGCACACGTCACAAGCGGCCGGGAAACGGATGTTGGTGATCACCGGGAAAGGTGGCGGCTCCCTTGACGCTGCCTTCGCCAATTAGCAGCGCAGTGAAATGCTGTTGAGGCCTGTCTGAAAGATGATGTACTGCAACGCCAACTGGAACATGTCACCTCATGTCAGTGCTTGTTAAGTTCACAGCGGCCTGCCATAATAGCAAAGTAAAGAATATACAGGGACGCTCTCTTTAAACTTTTCGAAGTTCTTGTCAGTTTTAGTATCTTTCTTAACAAATATCAATTTTACTTTGGCATAATGGCTTTTTTGAAAGCCTTAAATATCATAAAATGTGTGTTATATTTATTTGGTAGTCTATTCCATGAATCGGTCTTGCGATTTTTACACTGGCATATTGTGGACTTCAGTGATGATAATTAAGAAAAGAAGTGTCACGTTTTTAAGACTTTCAGGGAACTAAGTCTTTACGTTCTATCTTCCTGTCATTAAAGTAAATAGTAAATAGTAAATCATTCTCACTATTTTCACTTGGAGATCAGCTAAAAATAGTCAGAAACCTTAAACCAATTAACTGAACGCTGTAGTAAAGTAATAGTGATGATTATAAGCTGAAATATTTCCTGCAGGTATCCCTTACACTGCCCTCATCTGATATAACTTGGAAATGCATGATGAATCAGAGTAGAAAGTACAAGCAGAGCAGAAAATAAATAAACTTTACTACAACTATTCTAAAAATGCTAAAGTCAGGAGAATTTGAAACAAATAGAGGCAATTAAAGGACTATTCCCCAGACACACTGTAACAGATGGACAATGCTGATTAAACTGAAAAATGAGTAAAAGTCAGTGTGAAATATTGTTTCCCCATAGTGTCTCCCTGCATGTCTACGGAATCGTACCTTTGACACAGTGGACAGGGTAGATGGCTTGCTCCCAGCAGGTGTCCTCCTGGGGTCCAGTAGACAGACTGCTCTCCTCGTCCAGGTGGAGCTGGAACCACACGGCCAGAGCATCCAGCACCCCCTCCTGAGTGACAGGCAGGCGGATCCTCTGAACTTCCCTGGAGCTCAGCCCCTCCAGTTCCTACAGGTTACCAATACAAAACAGTTAAAGAAGGGACAGTGGAGTTGCTGCAGGGATATTGGCTAAAATCAAAAATCCAATCAAGCTTGGCTGTAAAAATAGGTGTAGAAAAAAGTGCATTATAGGTATAATGCAATCAGATTTCAGAGGGTTGTCTAATTCTAAACCCAACAGGCTACCTACTGTATTTTCATCCAGCTTAATAACACCAATATGATATTAAATGAAGAGTTCACAACAGCATGGTATGTAATACAGCAAGCATCGTCTCTACGCTTACAAATGCACCTTACAGTAACTGTAGCTCTCTTTTGTGGCACTTTGCAAGTAGGCTAGGGGGTATTTTATAATAGTTCAAAAAAAAAACATGAAATGGTAATACTCATTGAAGAAATTGTCAAGATCTGCTGATACTCTACAGGAAAAATCCTTTGAAGCCTGAGGATTAAAGGTGGTAATGCAAACAAGATTTCTGTGTGTAATATCTCAAACCCTTGAATGGAAATTGCAAGAATACAAACTGAAATCCTCCAAATGTGGAAGAACAAAATGCAGGAAACAGGAAAACTTGTCTTATTATTTTTCAGTCCTGCTTACTGTCATATTTGTGGGCTTGAGACACAAACTTCACATTCTGTCAATTTGAAGCTGATGTGGACCACACAGCTAACTGAATTACAATGCAGTGCTTTAAGTCCAAGTACCACTCTTCTACCGCGAGCTTTCCTCACCGATGCTAGACACATTATCAAAGCTCTGTCATCAGGCTGTCTAAAAGTCCCCGCTGCACGTGTGTGGATAAATATTCTTAGAGATGAACATCAACAAATGATCCCGCAGGTAATGTCTGGCAGAAAAACATCGTCTCTCTCCAATCCGCCAGCTGTGCACTGGGAGCTAATAAATCAGGCAACAATCCCTGCAGGCCTATAGCTAAATAATAAGTGGCAATATTTTAGCCTGAGAGGCAGCCAAAGTGTTAGTTTCATGGGACCAATAGACATATGGTCAAATATATGGTAATTATATTTCTCAGAGTTACATTATTCTGCTTGACTCGAGGCAACAAATACACATTGAGTATTAGGATTTCTCACATGGCTGCATATCAGACACAAAGACCATGCAAAAGTTAATTAAAGTCAAAACACATTAAATTGATAGTAGCTGAATTATCATATCATTGGAAGCTATATGATGATATATTAGTAGGGTACATACATGTGGGTCTGTGTTAAAAGATTAAAAGTGTTTATCAGCATCTTCCATGTTTCTGCTCACCTGCACGTTGTTGAAGTCTATGTTGAGGGCTGTGAATGGCTCTGTGAGAGGTTTATACCCCCCTGGCAGTCTGCTGAGTCTCTCTGTAGTATATGGCTCCATGGAGTCATCCGGCTCAGAGCTGCAGCTGACCGGGCTGCGTAGCTCTCCGGCTGCAGCCATGGACAGGCCGCCCACCTCCGACACACAAAGCCTGTGGGAAAAACAAATGATGATGAAATAATGAAAGGTCCAGACACCTCATGCTGCTGCTTCAAAAAGCACCTTCTTCTGTTTGTCCTGAAACAATTTTTCAGAACCAAGAATGTAACAGTTTGGTGCAAAGCAATTTGTTTTGTAGTTCTGAGACGTTCATTACATGAAAACATATTTCGTCTGACACACACAACCTACTCGCAGGAGTTCAGGCGGACTCCGGGGCCTACCTGTGATGCCTGCGGATCTCGAGGCACTCAACAGCCATACCAAACACGGTGGCTCCAGCGGGGATGACCCGTCCTGTCGCAGACTGTTCCTGGAATTCGTTCTCACCTCTCTTTGGGACAAGATACACGTGCTTTTAATGAAACTATACATTAACTCCCCTTGATGGCACTAACACAACATGGGAGTTAACTGGGTGTGTTAACACTATTTGCCAGTTACGGTTTGTGTTGATGATGGATGTTTAAAAAGCAACTTCCTGGGGATAAACTTTTTTACTTTACGGGTGCCTCAAAGCTATCGTTAGTTTTGTTCTCTGAGGGTCTAAAACATTTCATCGACTGATCTTTGAGTCTTCCAAGAATTGTGACACAGCTCTGGCATCATTATTTACAACTCCATGTGCTTTTTCAGAATTCTGGGAATTTTACAATAACTTTTTTTTTATTATGGGATTTTAGGCTAGTGGCAAACAGCAATAGATTTTGGGTGCCAGGAACTCATAGAAATATTAATATTGCACTGTGACAACTGGAGAACAAAGTTCTGTTTCCTGCCTTGTGTTTAATAATTGAAGTTACCTGTGGAGGTAGAAGGAGGTGGTGCCAAGCATGAATGAGACTCTCTATGATGCCCTCTCCAAACAATCCCGCGTCTACCGTCTCTGTCACCACCAAGGATACCCTGAGAAAAACACAACATTGAATGGAAGCACATGAGAAATATTACTTACCTCTTTAACTGTATTTTGCTCGTAGGATCAACGTAAAAGAAGTTTGGGTATTAATTGTACCTGCGTGGGATGTCCTTTGGCACTTCCATCTCCAGAGATTTCATATGGAGGATCTTGATGCTGCCCTCCATTCCATTAGCGGTCACCACCTCACAGGCCAATTCGTACATCGTCTTCGACAGCTCACAGGCGTACACCTCAGCAGCCCCTGCCTTCTTAGCACACATGCTTAACAGAGAGAAGCAGGAAATCAGAACAATAATACCCACGCATTAAAACACAGGTCCTGTTCTAGCAGTAGAAATAAAGTACACTCTGTAACTTTAAAGAATAAAAAGTTTCCAAATTCTCATGGAAAATATCTCACCCAAGGATCCCAGTGCCAGTACCTATGTCAAGTACAGTGTTGCAGCCGCTCTGAACAGCCTTCTGAATGGCTTGCTGGTACTTCCGGTTCCTCCCATGGTCGTTGAGCATTAAGAAATGCCAGCGCTCCACCAGCCAGTTGGCCACGCGGTAGAAGTTCTCCCTGGCTTCGGGATAGTCCGGTCTCAGCTTCAAGGCTTTATGGAAATGACCTGCGGCTTCGTCTCTAAAGCCCATTCTGGATAAGAAAAGGAGAACCACAATATAGTCAAAAACAGTAAAAGCAGATAAATCAACTAAAAGTGTGAGACTACAATGGTGACGCATTGTGAGAGCACATGTATCTACGCAATGATAACAATCACACAGATGAGGATAATACCTGAACAGGTGTTCACCCATGCTGTTCAGGATAACCTCATCAGCAGGAAACAGCTCCAGCGCTTGTTCATAACAGTCAAAGAGGTCCTGAATGCGGCCCACAGAGTCCAGCTCTTCTGTCCATTTAAAGAGAGTGAACCTGAAGGACTCCTAAAAAAGAGAGACGTCACAAAATTGAGTTCCAAAATTGAACATGTTTCGATTCTGCAGCAGTAAAAATCTTATGTGTGTACAATGTTTGATAGTGAATATACGCAGACGGGTTTTCAGAGTAGCGTAAAACAGTCATTACCCTTGCAAAGTCCTTAAACACAGGTGCAAGGTTGAGAACAAGAAGGTAGTGCACAAACGCGGTTCCATAATCTTGGTTGAACAGGCACTGCTGGGCACTTTCTAGGGAACTAGAGACCAGCTCGTTCCTGGCAGGGTCCTCTCTGCGCCGCCTTCGGGCCCTCCTGCCGTGCTTCGGCCTCGCACTGGCATTAGGCATCCCTTGCAAACACAGGAGGGTGGAGAGTCTATTAGGAGATGATGTTTGATAATATATACAGATTTTAGTCAGACAATAAGGTTCCACATATGACTCTGTACTGTACTGTATGGCCCATAGAGCTTTGGAAGCCTCTTTTTGCCAGGAAAAGACAAAAACAGATGAAAAGTAAGGAGTGATAAAATAAAAATACTTACAGGAAGTCAAAAACATTTTTTAAAATGGGAGATAACTTTTGTATTTCTTGGTCAGTATTATGGGATAAGAATTTAATCTCAATTTTTTTATTTACCAATACATTTTTTATTTTTTTTGCCATCCCAAATATTAGTTCATCTATTTTTCCTGGAAATGGGCTTCTATAACCTATATGCTAATACATGACCTGGTAATTAATAATAATAATCATAACAACGTCAACATAAATAGGAAATATTAATTAACTAAATGTGTAAGCTACTGTTAATAAAAAAAAACGTTAACAAAGACACTTTAAACAAAATGCTAAGTACTTTACAGACACGTCAATCCATTTCCGTTGACTTACTGTATGTTGCTGTAGATCACAGGCTGTGGTACAGGACAGGAGAAGATCACCGCTGTTGCTTTGCTAATGTTGCAAACACACAAACGTTAACATTTCGGTTATGTCCAATAAAGTCGTTAGCATCGTTGTGAGCGACCCTAACGTTAGCTCACGGGATAAAAGCTGTTCTGACAGTCGCTACGGTAGGTTAGCTGCATGTCAAAAAATCACCGCGTCTCTTTATATTGACCTTATGACGGCTGAGTGTTGATTAAAAGTGTTAAATCAAAATTGCTGCTAAGAGTCGAGCATCCTCTACCGTTAAACAAGAACCGTGTCCGCGCGCTAAACAAGTCGGAAAGAAACGCGTAACGAAACATGGTTCCGCCGGCTGCCAATGTAATGACGTTTATTATATTTAAAGTCACGAGCAGGACGTGCTAACTGTAGAAAACATGGTGAATAATAATTTCTGTATTTATTCACACGCTAGAGTATTTTTTTTGTGTGCCTCTGATGGCACTACTGCCAGATGAATTTTGAAGCACAATCAAAGCGTACAAAAGATCAAGATAGTTCCCACCCATGACAACTCCTATAGTAGAATAATGAAGGAAGCATTCTGAAAATGAGTGTAAATACAAATTATTTCATGTGCTTGTCTGGCAGGTGAAGCCCTTTAGTACTAATTATTTACTCACACTCGTCCACTACTAAATGACACCCCATTGTCATTGCTTTAGACTGTGTCCCTCTTCCTCACTCAGTCCATCATTGAGACCTCTCTCCCCTCCTCCGTGATATTTACACTAATCCAGTGATGGAATAAGTATTCAGATCATTTACCTAAGTAAAAGTACTGATACCACACTGTGAAAATACTCCACTACAGGTAAGTATTAACAGCAAAAGTACTCATTCTGCAGTAAAATGTTCCCTGTCAGTGTTTTACTTTATATATGATGTTTCTGGATTAATATTACTGCTGCATTAATGTGTAAGTTGCATTTTACTGCTGTAGATGTTTATGGTTGAGCTAATTTTAACTACTTTATATACTGCTGGGTAGTTTAATCTACAGCAAGGCATCATGGTATAAGATCATCATATGTTTGTGGCATTGCAGTCCTGTGAGAACCACGTGTCTCTAAAAAGTCAACTTTTCATGAGCAAAACAGTCTGTTTTTGGCTTTGAGACGATGCATTTACTCCCACTGAACGTTGCATCATCCATTCTTTTTGTTTTGCTCCAGGGACCAGGAGAAGCATAATTTCTTTCATCCGTGTACTGCACCTTGTACAGATGGATGACAATAAAGTCTCTCATGTCCTATCTCTGATTCACCAAAGGTTGACAGGCTACGTTTTATAAAGACATCCAGGGTTGATCATTATACTCTCTCACCAAGTCATGCAGTAATTATCTTACAGGTATTCAATTGCTAATGAAGCTGCTTTGACGATTCTGGCCACTAGATATCGCTGTTGACGTGAGGAAATCAAATCAAAGAGTCAATTTGGGGCACAAGAGTGTTATTGTCTCCTCTTATACTACTCAAAGCGCATCACAGGATCACTGTCTAAACTCGCATGCCTAAAAAGATATCGGTGTGGACAGAAAATGATTTCACCTGTGGGTTTAATGCAGGAAACCTTCTTTATGTGTCACTCCTCCATTCACAACAGGCTGCAGTCTGTCTGTCATCACTGATTAACCTGCTTATTTGCTCAACAGTAATTTTCCATTTTTTAATTCCTTAAACTTTACCTTAATTTTCAATTTCAAAAATGCTTTGCAAACTTTGTCTTTGAATCTGTGTGCTCCCGCGAGGTAAATTCATGCTGCAGATTAGACTGCGCATGCGCAAAATAATTCTTAATTCTGACACATTTTTTTGTTTTCTGGATTGAATGAAATAATTGAAAGAATGGATGACACATGAACCCAAAAACAAACCAAAATATGTGCTGTTCACTCCTAGGTCTCCAGAGAGAACGTGTGTGGTTGCAGCCTTGTGCATCCTGCATCCTCTTTCCTCTCTTTCCTCTCTTTCATTCACTCACCGGTCCACCAAGTGCCTCTAATGAGTCCACCTCCTCTTGGCTCGTTCAGCTGCCTTACTATCTGCCTCTCATCAACTATCAGCCTCACTATTTATAAAGGACAGCTCACAGCCAGTGTTTGACAGATTGTCTCCTTTACTTTTGTGTCTTAAAGGTCCAGCCACTCTTCTCTTGCCTGAAATCTGTTTTCCTGTTTTGATCATGTGCTCCCTGTATGCCTGCTACCTGCCAGATTAAATGTTGCCAACATCCTGCTGTCTGTCTGATTAACATGCCTTCCTGCCTCAGTGCCTTTGGATTTTTTGCCTGATTTGACTGCCTGCGTGTTGCCAACTGGATGCCAGTTTATTGACTTTTGTATTGAGTAAACGCCTTTAACTCAACCAACCATGTCACGGTGTCTATCTGGGTCATGTTGCCTGCTACACCACAGCAGGAGATAAATGTATTCCCTCTTATCTTTGACAATAGGGAAGTGTCAGCAGAGCTGAATATTTGAGCTTCTGAGAGATGCATCCCCTCTTCTGTCGCATGCACAGGGACAACTCCAAAAGGTCATTTAAACAATTCTGAGTTGACATCATATGGGCAAGGTTTTTGAGGAGCAGTGGTGGACTGGACTGTCTTTGAGGGGCGAAAAAAATAAATAGGGCACCGGCTGCATGTGGCGGGGTACCAGCGTGCAGAGTCATGATGCATTCATGGTGAAACGGTTCCAAACCCTGGTGAAGATGAAATTTGTTTTATTATGTGACTCAGATTTAAAGTAGAACAACACCTCTGTAACAAATAGGGAACTATTACTGTAACGATTCAACCATTTAGAGGCACATAGAGGCCAATTTATTTTCTAGCATGTATGGCAGCCTATATGGCTCTGCATCGTGTTTTCTCTACTGGAAGGGTTAGGGGTTAGGGTTATCAGGCATCTTATCACGTTTTCTTGCACATTGGGCCACCGTAGAGGGCACTTCAACATGGTTTTTTTTCGAACATGGGGGCACCAGGGGGAGTCCACCAGTGTTGAGGAGCAATCTGTAAACTTTCTTTCTACATTTCTGGAATCACACCAAATATTCTATCAAAGACACTGAATAAAAACACTGTTTAATGTTATCGATGGATGTCTTTTGCGGTTTCTTATCCTGCCTCCTCAAACACTAATATGTAGCACTATAATGGAGTAATAAAGAAGTACAAATAGATACATACATGGATAGATAGATAGATAGATAGATAGATACACAAACAAACTATTGTGATTCTGATAACATGACTATTACAATGTATCTAATTTATGTATAATTAGCAGTCATTAATCAGTAAGGAGCATATTTAGTCCTTTGACTGAAAAACTTAATTTTATTTCGTAACTGTTTTGCATCAAAGGATGTCAAAACAAAGGTGGTTTGTGGTGTAGAGCCCTTTTTTGTTGATTTTCATGCAAGCCCAGCAGGAGCTGGGTGATCAGGGATATAAATAAATGGGTAAGTGCAAGGTAAATTGCTACTACCTGTGTGATTTTATTCTTCCTACTAAAGAATTTTTGACATTGTTCTAATGGCCATATCCAATGAGTTTTTTGATTTGCATAGAACATAGTGGTTTAAAAACATACAGCAGCCAAAAGGAGGCATTTACACAGTATCTATTGGCACATTATAATTAAGAGATGGCATCTGACACTACACTGAGCCAAAATTCGGTGTGAATAGCTTTGGTGCTGAGGGTTAAACTGTAATGAATATAAATTTGTTAAATTACATTTGGACATTTAATTTAACACATTTCTTATTAACCAAGCTTTTGTTGTCGACTTAACTGTATCATGTACAAATGTTTTATACAGGTGGCAGAATGTGCAGTGTATCTCTCAACAGAGAGACTGATAAAACAGGAGGTTCAGTACACTCCAATAAAAGTATTATTTCTTTCATCACATGTTGTTACTGCCCAAAAAAATGTAAGAATAAAATCGAGCTATTGTTTTCTATGTTTCGTTCACTTTTGCCCTCAGACTTTCTCTCCTTTCTCACTCCCACATCCAGCCCTGCCCTGCAATAACCCCTTTTCCTCCAGTCCCAGTCACCTGACCTTCCCCGCCCACCTGCTCAACTGTTCTCACTTTCCTCATCAGCCCTGCAGACATTTAACCAGCCCTTTGTAACTCACTGCCTGCCTGCTTTTCAAAATTGCCATGTACCTTATGCCTTTGTTTTCAAGCCTGAACCGGAACCAGAACCTGACCCTGACTGAGGTCAGCCAATTTAGCTTTTCTACAATGTAGAAATGAGGCCTGTTTAAGCAACCAAGTATCTGCTCTCTGCTTTGGCAAGAGTATGGTTACAGGTTACAAGTAGAGAGAGTGAAGTCACCTGTCAGAGAGTTCAGTAGATTTATGACGGGCCACACTTTGTTTAGTGCTTTCTTTGGACCACTGTTTAATGAGGGACACTGCAGTTTGACATAATAAGCTGCATGTGGCTTCCTTAAACATTTTTCAGAACATGCATCTATAAATATGACAGTTGTGTTTTTCACTCCATGGATTTCATCTTATATCCATTGGCCTGGTGTGCCATTCTTTTGTTGAAGAGCTGTTCAGTCTCACAGATGAGCAAGTTTTACATGTTGCAGACAGTATTTATTTTTATTATTGACAAGGAACTTATTGTCAATTATTTGTTAACATCACAGTTTCTTCATTATGCTTTTGTATCTGATATCCAACCACATGATCAACTTTCATTTTGTCCTGTTCTGACTATATTTAGTAAGTTCAGATTGTACAGAACATGCATGTCATTATATCAAAAGGACACAAGAGGGCAGCATTGCTCAAAAAGAGAAAAAAAATCACCAGTGGATAAAACCTGTCACCAGGTTGAGTAGCTGCCATGTCATGTATGTTTGAAAATAAAGTGTGAAACTGAATGAAGCCTGTTCATGTGTTTAGACAAGTACACCAGCTTCCATGATGAGCCGGTCCAGGGTGACATCACGTGGAAGCGGTCAGCGATATTGTACAAGGTGGGGCTTTTTTAGTATATACAGTAGGAAGAGCTGCATCAGGAATCACTTTGAGGAACCCTCTTCAACAAATACGCCTCCTCTCTCCAGATGAAGGCATCTTATTAAGTAAAGTGAAATGCAACTTATAAACTGTGCTCATCAAGCTGATCCCTCTATAAATTAACAGCGCTCTTGGGTCATCGCAGTGTGTTTTTGGTATTGGGCTAATAATGGATTTAACCCACATAAATGGTGTTCTGCCAGATGCAAAACACGTTTCAGTTCCCACAGAGTATAATTTGGATGATTTTAAAGTTGACTTTGGTATATCTTCAATTCCGGTATCTATTTTACCTCAGTTTGATCTTATTTATGAATTTTCTCAAAACATGTTTCACCAAAAACCTTTTTCTACGAGCTGTGGTTGAATGAACTGGGTTGTATATGGTGTGACTTCTATCTGATTTCCTCAAAGTCTTGACCTTGAATTTTCTTCTCTTCCAGACTTTATGTCGCCGACTCACTAACCCACAATCTTTTTTAAAAGCAGAACCCAACATTGTGTTAAATCAAGCGGGACCCCGGGTCACTGAAGAGACACTAAAAGGCTTGGGGTTGTTAAATCCATAGTTCTAAGAAACACAGCATTTGGACATCTGAAGCTGAATTGTCTGGTGCAGCTGCTTTGTCAGGACATTTAAAGCACCACTGGTTCTCCCACTAATGAGTATCTGTAATTATGTGAGACAGTCAGACACTGTGCTGCATGAGAACTCCTATTTAACCATGAAAAAGAAGTCCCTTCTAGTAAAGCCTTCTTTCTATTCATACCAGTAAAGTAATCTAAAAGTGTGTGTATTTGAAACAAAGATGACATTAAGGCCTTTTCTTAGAGCAGTGATTCCCATCCATGGGTACTTGTACATTAGGGTAGTTTGTTTCCACGGGGTGTATACAGTATATACTATACACATATTGCGTCAGCTGTAACACCTGAACACCACCTGTTGCAACTAAGAGTGCTTGAAGTTAGCAAGTGAGCAAGCAGAGAAGTTGAAACTGCTAAAACTAATAAATAATGGTTGAAATACTTATCTAAAAGTAAATGATCAAAGTAATTAGTCAAAAGCAGTGGATACATGGTTGAAATACTTACTTAAAAGTAATGGATAGACAGTTGAAACATCCAGCTTACCAAGTTTAGTAGTACAAATGCTAACTTGACCAAACCATTGACAGTTCAACTGTATGATAAAATCACTTTAACAATATACACTTTTATCTAATTAACAGGGTGTAACATTCAGTTTAAAACCAATCCGAATTAACACATTTGGAACATCACTGATGGAGTCGATGAAAAGTCAGGGGCTGTTGGGGGTCTGTCCAACAGAAAAAGGTGGGAACCACTGGAACATTTAGTGCCTGCAAACAGCTGTGAGAGAGACTCTTGTCAAAAGAAAGCAATACTCCCAAGCTGTTAATTTATACATGAGCTAAGTTCTCCCACATAGCAGGTGTTTTTCTTGCTGTATCTCTTCTCTCTCTCTCCTTTTTGTTCACACTCTCTTCCCCCATCAACCAATCCTACCCCATCATCCGTCTCTCATGCTGCAGCTCTTCAGCTGGTGTTAGCATATGACTTGCGAAAGCAGCCACGTCAAAGCTTGTTTTGTCCAATTAGCTCCCTTTAATGGAAATTCCCACTGGTGCCTTGTAGCTAAGGAGACAATAATTTCTCTCACCCCTTGGTAATATGAGCGATGGAATGTGATCTGTCCTCGGGAGATTGTGACAAGGTTTATTTATTAACTGATTTATTTACTTAGTTAGTCGTCATGGAAATAAACCATTTTAATACAATTTTGCAGCTGTTGCCACCTGTAAAACCTCCAGGACATGTAGTGTTATTAGTCCTTCTCTCCATACACAGTTGTTTAGTGCAGTTACACCCTCTAATTTTATGTCCTTGTATGAAGGATTTTATTTCTGTTTTTCCAGGAACTGTAACAAAAAAAATGTGTTAATTATGAAGAAAAAACCTCCTTATATTCTATTAGTGAATGGGCAACAGATCAGCAATTCAGTACCAAAGTGTCACCCATGTACTGGCTTTGTCTACAATTAAGTTTTTTTTATGTTTTAATGATCAGTAGTGAGACGTAAAAGTGAATTATATTGAGGCTGTTAATATTTGTGCAACTCTAAATTCTGGGTGAGGCCACAAAAAGTGAACAAAATCCCATAAAAC
>NTHP01000222.1:528504-546515 GCA_003416845.1 Oplegnathus fasciatus | reverse complement strand
TTTTTTTTTTTTAACAGCATAACAGACTTCAACTTTAACCTAACACTGCTGTGTAGGAGTCAGGAAAAGAACCCCAGGGTTAAAAATATCAACTGGCCATATTGTTTCCATGGCAATGCTATTACATACTGTACTTGGGGGAGTTTCACTAGAAGGATACTGATCAACCTACACACTGCAGACCACACCGCCATCACATAATTTCTCCTCATAAATGGCTTCCACCCAACTATTAAGTGTGTTTGATGTCTCTTGAGGTAATAGATAGGTGTTTGTCTGAAATGGGGCCCCATCATATGGGTGATTGTAACAGCGAGCCTATAGGGGACAGTTTATATTCCTGGAATTTACAACCGGACACTCCCTCCTTTCTGAGCCTTTACAGCAGGCAATTTAAGAGTTTATGCATGCTGTTTCAGTGAGACATGGTCAATTAGTATTTAGAACACGAGATGAGATTACATTAAATGTGAATGAATCCCACTGAGAAACTGGGTCTTTGCAGCAGCAAATATGAGTAGGATACACAATTTAAACAAACCAGCAATGGCAAAAAAAAAAAGCAGATTTAGTGCAAAAGTAGCATGTGAGCAGCAGTAAAACATGCTGAGATGAGACAAAATGACTAGAAATGTCACATTTAATATGTCCATATTGTGTGAAGATGCAGCAAAACATCAATCTATTTGTAGTATACCAAGAATAAGTTCAAATTCATTATATTTAAGAATAATTGTGACCTCTAGCTACAAGGGATTTTGAAATCCTGTATGTAGGTGTTAATCGCATTTGCACTGAGAACTGATCAATATTTGGAAAATATGCACAGACTGAAATGATGTAATCATTGATTGGAGCCGCTCAACTCCAACACAGCTGTTACTGTGTGGTTTCTACATCTACATGAAAAAAAGAAGGAATAATGCACTGATTTCACCCACAAACACAGAACAGATGTGTTGGAGACTGGCAACAGATGAATTGTAGCAGTTATGCATTTCACAATCACTGACCTGTAACCCCACAACAATCTCAACTCAAGGTCCACTTACTTTCTTGCTCCATACTGTAGCTTTCGACCATATCATGAAGAAGAAGAAGAGGTGGAAGTGGAACAAGAAAGTATGTGGACCTTGAGTTGAAATAGTTTTGTCTACTGCTGTTTCCAATAATAAAACTTAACCTCAAATCGTATAACCATAGCCCCGGTTTTGAATTATGTAGCACAACCCTAAAATTGACCTTACTACAAATTCTAGATTTACTGCTTTTTCACATTTGAAAACTTCTAGTTACACATTGTGTCCATTTGATTCAAATTAAGAAAGTGTTGGAGATGGACTGTCGAAATAAATTGAAAACCTGCAGTAGAGTGTGTTTTAAGATCCGAATACTTTGTCGGATACTTTCTGTTCCTCACTTGATGGTTGAGGTTGAATGTGAACAAAATAGTGTCACCTCGTTGACACCACTTTCTTGTAAGGTACCCTTTATAAAGCATTTAAGTTGTAACTAATGTCTTTGTTAATGGTTTAAAATATTTCATTAATGCTTTATATATCACTTGAAGTGAAGTGATTCATTTCCAAGCCATTAATAAGAACAACTTTGAGGTTGCCAAGTCGTGACAAACCCTTTAGACTGGTGTTTGTCCTCCTCCACACTTTCTTTTGTCTTTTTGGCGCTTTCATTTGGAAGGAAAACCACTCCAGTGGACCATGAGACCACTTAACTTCTGGGGAAGGTTTGCAGAGTAATAGGACCAAAGTCTTTAACAACTTCTTGAAATGTACAACTGCAGATTTGATTAATTATTGTGAGGAACATTTGTTAATGAAAAGGGGAGAAGCTCATGTCTCTTTATCAATGGATCACCAACATTCACAAAAGATAAACCAAAGGGAATTTTTCACAACCTCTTGTAAAGTATTGATAAATGATGCTTAATTAAGGGTTCTTTATTTTAAAAAAAAGTGGCACCTGATAGTGTTACATTAATCAATATTGGACTGGTGCAGTAAATTACCATATAATTATACAATTACCACATTTCAACATCAAGCACAAATGACCAAACGACCTACAACCTCTGAGCTAGTGAGACAGTGACAGCCAGCTGTTCAGCCAGCGAGCCGGAGTTCCTCGAAACCCCTGAGCGGGAGTGGCTGGTGATCCCTCCTCACCGCCGGCCAAATCTCTCCCTGCCTCCCCTCTCTCCCTCTCTCCGCCCCCGCCCTCTCTTTCCATCTCTCTCTCTCTCTCTCTCTCTGTGTGCCTGGAAGGACGCATGCGGCTGGATCAGAGTCCCGGCGTCTCCTGGAGCTGAACCAACCATCCCAGCAGAGGCGGTCGGCGTGTTCCTCCCACTCTTTCGAGGCTTCCTTTCGGCACGCGGCGGAGAGAGCAGACGGCTGTCCCCGCGCTGCGCCGCCGACCGGCAGAAAGCAGCGTGCCAGGTATCATGACGCACCAAAAAATTTGGCACTTGCCTGGACTCCTCTCTGCGAGTCTGCCATGTGACTGTGCCCACGCTGTTTAAGTCCAGTTTCACCGGCTCCCCCCTGGACGGAGCATCCACCGGTGCGTCATCCAGTCCGGCTTGTCATCTCCGTCCCAGGTTTCATGTTGTTGTGAGTGTTTGATGATGTCATTATTTCTTTCAGATCGGATCCGCGCTCTGCTGCCGCTGCTGCGTCGCATCCCTCAAAGTGAGAAGACTCGCTCTGCAAATGTGCGTCCCCCCCTGCTTCACAAACTTGGACCGCTGCCTCTGTTCGTGGCGAGCTGAAGATTCAGGCTGCAAACCTCTGTCGCTGCTGACTAACGATGTGGTGGACGGTGGTGTGACACCGCAAAGGGACTTTATAGCCCAGAACTATTACTAAACTATCACCAAATCAACTTTTCCTCTGCGGATGCAGATTTGTTTTTGCCCTGTCTGTGTGGAAGTGCGCTGGTGATAACTGGAGTAACCTACACACACCTCTTTCACATATCGGTGTATCATTTCACCTGGACTAATTTGACCGTCCAAATATCCAAAGAAAGATCCGACTTGAAGGGATGCGCAAGCGAGCAGAATGCTCAGCTTTCTCGCCTTCTGTCGCTGCTGACGCACATAGGGAGCGAAATGGGATTGTAAACTATGTGGAGTCGTTTCTGAGGAATTGAGTCGCTGCTCTCCGCGGGTGTATGGAGAAGAGCAGCCCGAGGATGACGGGCGGAACCCGGGAGACGCCAGTGAACTCCTCTCCGGCGGTGGCGGCCAACGCGGAGGGCGAGGAGATCGAGGTTTTGGAAAGCACCGACGTCCTCCCCGTGGCTCCAGAGGACGTAAGTCCACACACATTACAGAGGGACCTCACGTGCACATGTTACCTTTTCACATTTTTACAATTACGCAGCAGGAACTCCACTTCCCTTAGCACTGGAGCAAATTCACGCAGTGCTTTTGATTAATTTTAGAAGGTTATTTATCTAAATGTCATGGCATAACTCATAACTGAGTATTACAGCGATACCAGAGGGGGCTGAAAATACTGAGGACAATGAGAGTAGCCACCAGACACACAGCACGTTCTTTCTAGGGATGCATTTTTCAAAGGGACACTCACTCACACACACACACACCCTCTCTTGCTCCATTAGGTATCTCAGAGTTTCAGATAGCCTACTAGTATAAGAGACCCCTTACACATAATGATCCACACTTTGGTACCTTGTTATCTTTTGCTGCGGCTCATTGACCACAATGATCAGATAATAACAGCATGTGATTGCAAGACTGCAATTAAGGTAAATGCGCACAGAGAGAAAAGTCCTTTTGGCCCAGACTCATCATTTCCAAACAGGTGCTCCTCTCCGCTCTGGCAACTGTTTCTGAGATTTTTTTCTTCTTTCCTGTCCACCTTTTCCTCTCACTCACTCCTTCACTTGCTCCTTTTTTCTCTCTCTTTCCCCATCTCAGCAATGGAAGTCTCTGTTTGACAAGGTATGTAGTGCAAGCTACAGTACAGTGGCTTGAATCTCTTAACTTTATGCATGTTTCACTCATTGTGGAGCAGTGTTGCCTTCGAAAGCTGCTGATCTGTGTGTGAACTGTTGGTGACCTCTGACATAATCTCTGTTATCAGCTCGAAGCAACACAGATGTGTCGAACAAATGAAACACTGCATTGTCCCGCTTAAAGGTCATGAAACATGGGGAAGACTTTGGATGAACTGAGATGCAATGTTGCACCATGAGCATCAGTGGGGACAGAAAAACCGGATAAAGTTACTTTTTAATGTGAAAAAGTCAATATTCAGTGCTTTAGTGTAATACATGCCTATAAATTAGCTTTTTAGGCATAATTTTTACTAATTTTGTCCATGTGTCATGACCTTGACATTTTAATTGTGCTGTAACACTGGCTTTATCACTAATTGAAGTGACTTAAACCTGCACTAGGAAATTTTGCACATTGGCACCAAGAGGTAGCTGTCAGAAGAATCTTAACGTCCATGCCTAGAAATCATGCATCATGATGTTTAACCTCACACAACTCACTCATGCTTGCCATCCCTGCTGATCTGTGCTGCTTAAATCATCCATAAGATCTCATGCTAGTGAATACAGCTATTTTTTGAGCGCTCACAGCTCTCATTGCATTGCTGTCTATAGTTTTTATATCACTGATTAATTTTAATTGGTTTCTTGCTGTGGGTAAACATTCCCGGCACCAGAATTTCATTTGGCTAAATGAGGTGAAACTACCAGGTCTCAGCTGGTGGAGATGGCACAGTCTTCCCGCCATCAGCCCCAGTTTGTGATTTAGGCTGATTAGACAAATGTATTTTTAGATCAAAATCTTGCCTAGTGCAGCTTTAAATCCTTTGCCTGCTGGGTAACAATCAAAGCATAACATGCAACCAGGCCGTGGCTTTGTCAAACCAAACTCCTGTCGAGGCGAGAGCATCAGGGGAGTGGGAGCACACTGGAGGCCGTGGGTGTGTCGTCTGCTGACATTGACCCTGATAATGCAATTACGGTGATACATAATCCTGGATGCATTGATCTATCAGTCAGACCGATCTTGTAAGAAACACACACACACACACACACACACACACACACACACACACACACACACATTGATACAGCCAAGAAACCCCAGGAGAAGAGAAACACAGACCGGCTGATCATGCAAGCAGCATGTTGGACTGACAGACGGCAAACGGGCCCCCTCCTATCACACACACACACACACACACACACGAATGTGCACAGCCACCACTCTGTGGGGCTGCCGCAGCACCTGCCCGCCCTGGGGCCCCCTACTTTCTCCAGGGGGGGAATTGTATGCATGTGTATGTTTGTGTGTGTGTGTGTGTGTGTGTGCGCAGGGGGTTAGCAGGGATGTTTAGGGTTGAGCCAGAGGCTCGTGTCAGGCTCACTCTTTCAGGGGGAGACTGAGGTCTCCTGGGATTACGGGAAAGGCTAGCTGGGGTGTGGTGTGTGTGTGGGTGTATTAGTGATGGAGCATATTGTATGGACAGGCATTAAGTGGGCCTCTCAATCCGCTGTCTTTATGCGTGCGGCACAGCTTTGAATTTCCTCAAGTGGACGGCAGTCTAAAAAACGTGTGTTTGTCCAAATGGCGAGGTCGCTGCCCGGTCTGGCAGCAACAAATGTCCTTTCACTCTTTTATTCTCCTTCCCTTCTTCCTCCTCACAATGAGTTGCTCCATTTGTCAAGGGGCTGACCTCGGAGACCTCCAGCGTCTGTGAAGCGACTAAGGAAGAGAAATGATGGGCCACTAAAGACAAGGAAAAGAAGGATTTTAAACCAGTCTGGCAACCTGTGTCACTGCATGAGAGACAAAAGACAAAGTCTGCTTGAAAACAGAGCAAGGTCTAGGCTTTTATTTCTCTAATGCAAAGATACACACCACAAATCCAGTGCATGGGTTTTTCAGTTGGCAGCATTATGAGGGGGCAGACTTAAAATAACCCATCTACAAATACCAAGGATTACAGGGTATAGAGTACTTTGGACCTTTACAATTTTCACCTATTAACACACACTCACACAGCGATGGCTGGCCTAGGCACTGGCCTAACCATCGGGGGCAATTGGGGTGCAGTGTCTTGCTCAAGGACACTTTGACATGTGGACAGGAGGAGGCGGGGATCAAACTGCCAATCCTGCACTTACTGGATGACCTGCTTGCTCAAGACATTTTGATTGTGGCCCTTTATGTAAAGAGAATAAAGATGGTGTTTGTCCAAGTGGCTGGCTGATGTCACACATCCAGTAAACCACTACAGGCTTCAGCAGGATTCAAATGAATTTCTTGTTCGATTATAGAACAGCATCTAGCCCCCCCCCACACCTACAGTGTACCTGCAGCCTTTAGATGTATTTGGACACTTTGTGCAAACTAGTTTCTCTCAAGTGTACTCCGATCATTACTCCTCCAAACTTCCCACAAGCCACAATTTGACCTTCAAGCTGGGGGTTGTAACTTATTCAATTAAATAAAATGTTCCAGTGGGTGTAATACACTGGCAAAATAAGATGTCCAGAGATGAAGACAATGATGCATCTCTTGTGTTAATCAATTCTGGCATCCCTGCCTTGTCATATGCAGAGCTCATTCATTTCTGTCCATCCCATCAGGGATGTTTACACAGCAGAGAAAAGACAGGATCATCTTCTCTCCCTCATCCGTTTTTTTTTGTCTGGACTATGGCTGTCCTCCAGCTTCTTTAACACAGTTTGGAGCTGTGTACAAAACCTTTGCCATCATATCACTTTTACCGGCTCCCACGTGAACTCTGTACATACAGCTATCAATTTCTGGGTTTCAGACCATCAGGGGCTGGAATCAAAGTGCTGCGTCGCTCTGTTCGCTTTTCCCTTCACTCCTCTCTCCTGTCCCCGGAGAGGATTTTGTTGCTGTATAAGTGCTTTCCTCCTCTGCGTGCAGGAACTAAGAAAGCAAACCTCAGAGGGCTTTGATCCGTGTTGCCCATCGCCTGAAACAAACATGAGGACTGAACACTGACAGAGGCGACGTCTAATGAAGCAGAGGAGATGCTGTTAGGAGGATGGCAGCTGCACTGCCCTCTCTCTCCCTCATAATCAAAGTTTCCCAGCCTCTATCTGTCCTCTAGACAACTCGCACACCAATCTGGAAAGACTGCAGTCATGGTAGCCTGATTACACGCAATATGTGTATCATCCAAAAGAAGAAACAGGGTCTGTTTTGGAGTCTCCACTCTGTGCTGATATTCACACTCACTAGGGCCCCTTCATGTTGTTGTTGTTTGAGGATTTCTGGGGATTTGAGGATGGACCACAGTTTATGTCCAGGATTTATTTGATAAACCATATTAAGCATGTTTAGATCGCACCCTGAAATGAACCAAACACATTTGTTTTGTACTCCCTGGGAAGGCACATCAGATGGATTTCCTTGTACGACTGAGTCTGGAGGAGCTAAATTAGAAATGTTTTACAAGAATTCTTTGTCTTTTACCTCATTATTTTGCTTCACATGTTCATCTGTAAAAAGTGGAATGTAGAAGGCTTCTCTCTCTTTAAGTCGCCTTAGCAGAGTGAGTGATTTTATACAACGTGGATTATGAAGGGCTACACGTACAGCACAGACACACCAAGTCGTTACCTAAGGGAGCTGGGAATGTCCCAGTGCTTGCAAAGCCTGAGGTTGGAAGTCCCCAGGTTTGGAAACCTGGCTCAACTCAAATTAGATGGAGCACTTGTGGGGGCAGGATGTATACAAACTATGGAGTGTTTATCTGTGGTTTCTCTGTCCAGTAGGAACATTTTCTTAAACTCACTCTTCGCTGCGTTCCTTTGATTCTGGGCTTTGTGTACGTGTGTGTTTGTGTGCGAAAGATGTGTGTCCACAGTTGCCTTTGTGTTGACAGCCTGCTCCCAACAGCATGTTGAAATGCCCCAGGCACGCGCTCGCAGGAGCTTAGTGATTAAACACTTTCACATGGCTGCATACTTTCCATGGAAGTGTTTCCCCCCTTCATTTCTTGCTTGGTGGCATAGAAAAGCCTCTGAATGCAAGCTATGATCCCAAAACTCCTCACTGTAACTGCACGAATCAAAGTCTTTTAGATCTTTTACGAATGTCGTCTTGCCAGAGGGACTTACTCAGTGCACACTGTTGTACTGAAAACACCGTATTAGCCTTGTGGTACACGATTTATGATCATCCCGTCACTTCTTAACTTAAGTAATGACAGTGAGGTCTGTTGTTAGAATAGCCCAGCTAGCGTCATTAATTAAAACAAGCAGAAATTCAATGATGGGGAAGCCACCTGTTCCCGGTGGGACTCGTGTTTCCCTGAGTTTCCGTCGTGCGTTTCAATGAGCTTGTTAGTTAGACATTCAGTGGCCACGGCTGAGAGAAAAGGAAGGTCATTATTTAAAGTCGTTTTGTCTGGCAGTGCCGCCTCGCCTCATCGCACGACGCAGCTGGCACCTTCTCAGTGTCGCTCTCCGTTTTTTTTAAGTACACTTCAAATGAATGGTCCACCACCCAGGTAACTGACACTTACTGGATAAGCCAACTGGGAACCCTCAGCTGCGTCTACTGGTGCATGCCGGGATGGCATATCTTGCCACGCCCTGTCAGTTTTACCTGCATTAAAAGCAGCAGGAGGTTTAGACAATGAGATCATAACAGCGGTCAATGCAATTACTGATGGCGACAGTAGTACAGACTATATGCAGCTGTTAAGCTAGTTTTCTTTTGGGGTGGTGAGGGTGTCTCTTGTGTTAGGTCCAAAAAGAAAGTTTCAGGTGCCTCAGTTCAAAGACTCAGGTGAGGAAAAGACTGAAAGGAATCTGCACACTATAAGGGTAGAATTTCAAAATATCAGAGAAGAGGCAAACTAATAGAAAATTATATTTTAATTACATCACATCAATATTTCCTGTTTACACACTTTTTTGTCTCTTAAGAGAGGTATATTTTTACATCAGTTGGCTTCTTCTTAAGTTTCTTTCCTTTATAGTGTGTAGGTTCCTTGATTTTTTCGTCTTTTATCCATATATCTGTGGTATACTGATATGCCTATCAGCCTAATTGCCAGTGACACATACACAGATGGTGGGGCGTCACACTACAGCAGTGATTGACACCAGCTGAGTCTTGGAGGAGATAACTCAGTGATGAAGACTTTGTGGTGATACTGAAACAATGTTGTCTTGATTCAGGACCGTAAGAGTAGTTACAGGCAGCAAACTGCACCCCGCCCCATTCTATTAAAAAGCTCCCGGGCTGTGTGGTGATGAAATAACAGACAGAGCCTCAAACATTTTCATTGAAAGATTTAATCAGAGCTCATCTTTCCCTGCCTCTCCCCCACGCTCGTCTCTAAATAGATTTCCTTAATGAAAGGCACAGTTCCAGTTGGCGGAGTGTGAAAACAGTCTCTGCTTTTATGCAGAGGTAAAAATAGCTGCTGTGCCTGTCGATCTGTAAACGGGAGAAAGAAGACGCGCCGGTTTACCCGTAATTGGCTACGATGTGCAAACTCACAGCAGCGGCGTCATGAAATCGAAGTGTCTCTTTTGATAGTTGAACGGCTCAGCGATCTAGCAACCCCCATATGCTCTGTGTGCGTATGTGTGTACATGCGGTATATTTGTACCCACCAGACCTAAAAATGTAAATCCATTACTGGAGGTCAAGGGAGGGCAGTCGAAGTGACAGCACACAACCCCCGCTGAGTAAGTGGTGTGTGTGGTGGAGAGGCTGGGTATGCCTGCTGCCTTTTAGCACCGGTGTTGATGGGGCTCCTCCACAAATTAGCCCTGATTTGTCTGCTTTCTGTCCTCTCTTTCATCTCCCTCTCACTTATTACCTCTTTCGCTCTGTCTCACATCTTTTTGTTCTGAAGTCCAATTCCTCATCAGAGCTAAGTGGATGACACTGCAGATGTGGCTTCGGTCCCGGTCTGCTCGTCGATGCTTTCATCTCACCTCTTTTCATTAGCTCGGTGTACAGTTCACGGCCGTCACCACACACTTCATCATCAGTTTTATAATAATGCCACAAAAAAACTGAAGGGCTCCATTGGAAAAACATCAAATTAGGGTTTGATCAAGGAGCTTGGAGTGTTTCTAATTGGGGTTACATGTTGTGCCATTGTGAGTTCATTGTGTGTATGTGTCACTGCTGGCTGTAACCTACTTTTGTTTGGAGGATTATCATGTTTCAGTCATTGCAGTTAAACAAACTGATTGATGCCTTATTGTTTGTTATTGTTGCATGTTAAGCCGCACGAGTTAAAGAGGCCGTGAGCAGTGTTCCTTAAGCCACACTAATGTCCATACTAAGCCAGCTAAAATCAAAAAAGCTGTTTTTGTGTGAAAACAATTTGCGTCCACACCAGCATTTCCAGGTCTTTTCCAAATGGGTAAATGGGAAACAAACAGAGTGGCTCGGACCGAGCCACCATCTCGTTCTCATCCCCAGGTCGTCAAATACCTACGCTGAGCTCGTGCACAGGACAACACTAATGCTGTGCGTTACTCGTGCAAGTTTGACCGTTGGATAATTTGTGTTTCTTGTGAATATTCGCCTCTCCATCTGTCTCCGGTGAGTGTCAGTTTCATAATTGGTGTGTCAAAATCAATAAATATTCGTTGTATCTAGCAAGTCACACGCCGGCTGAATTAATCTGGCTTCCTACAGCGGTATGATCCCAAAATAAACAGATTTTGCTATGATTTAATTGCAATAAATGGATCAAAAAAAATGCCGAAATAACTACATCATGATGCCGACTTGTAAAAAGTCTGAATTCATGCTCTGTCAGGTCTAGCTATTCCAAACGTCCAAAGCAGGCGAAACACAATAACTGCTGAAAAAAGGAAATAACGGTGCATTAGGTTGTTTATGTTGGGTCTACACATGGCTTGTTGGGGTAAGTGGAAGAACGTCTTCCTTAGCTACGACTTACCAATCAACCAGCACTGTTGAACCGCTTCCAGCTTCCTATTTCAGTCCGTCACTCTGGTCCTCCGGGGATCAAAGACACAGTGCAGGTCCATTCATTCCTCATGGCCGAAACTGCAATACCTTCCCACAGGTTATAGTTACAGAGCTGTTGACAGAGTGACGTGCTGGCCATGACCCATCACACCAACACCTGGGGGCTTGCGTGTATGGTTGTGTGTGTGCATGAGTGTGTGAAAGACTTGTAGGCCTTCTGTTTTCTAGTGACGTCTCAGAGGGACCTGTGGAGCACAAAATGGAAAATGTCTGTTTTTTGTCACAGAGGTTATAGACGGCACGGGAATGTTCACCGACACACGCACACACACACGCACACATACATATTTTGGGGCACATTCCTATGCCGTAGGCCGTACAGGTCCACAGTGAAGCCTGGCAGGTGCACTGTTGACACTGGTACAATAACCCTGTGTTTGCTGTGTACACCTGTTTGTGTGTGTGTGTGTATGTGAGCGCTCGCGTTAACTGATTTCTGCTTCTTCAGTCAAGCGCTGCCCATTAGGGAACGCTCCACGCCGAGTCTACAACTCAGCCAACTCTTTCATTTCCCTCTGTTCTCCCTTTGGAAGAAAAGTTTACTCTTTACTGAGACAGATGGCGACGTTGACGACCACCACAAACGAAGGCTGACAACTACCAAGCGCAGATGTTTATGCCTGTGTGCTGGATTTATGATGCCAGCTACACTTTTTGGGATTTGAACTCTAAATTGTTTGCTGTCTTTCAGATCACTTTGTCTTGCTATGTGCTCAGCTGTCCGTGAAGCACTGTTCTAACAAACCGCCTCACCAGCATCTCCCTGTTTATTCCTCCTTCTCCTCCTCTCCCAGGAGAGTTTGCACTGAAGTCGTGGCAGACTGCGGTGTAGACAAGATAATGCGAGACACTCATAATTCAAAGGTAATGGCGTTTTTTGCTGCTTTATATGCGCCCAAGCTAAACCTGTAGATTAGTTTGCAGTTCACAGCCACTGCTCTCTCTGGATTCACTCTTCTCATTTTCTAAAAACTGTCTTTATCTAGGAGCATTTGTTTTTCATAAAAATCTCTACAATATTACCTTTTAAAGACATCAGGTAGAACCCTGTGCTTATTCTCTGATTTGTCTTTCCTCAGCGTTGCCTTCTCTGGTTTGTGTTTAGATGACAACTTTCCAGAAGCTTAAAGCTTTCCTAGCAACATGCATTTTCTTTACTTGATAGCTCTCTTACGGGAATAAAAACAATATCCACTTGGCACGAAGCAGGTGTTATCCCAGTCAGCTTTGGGCCTGTGATAGACTGTGATAATCACAGTAACCTCTCCCATAGCAGTTGTTCTCTCCACGCAGCCCTGCGTCAGATTCCTCGGTCCCATTGTAAGATTGCTTGAATAAATTAAGCACACAAGTGGCTTCCCCCAGACTCTGTGGTTGTCTCAGTTTCAAGATCAGAGTGCCTAAAGAAAGGCAGTAAGTATGACACTGTTTACATTCACAGAATAGTCAAGTTAGTGTGAATAATCGCCGGGATAAATACCTATATAGTATATATATATTTAAGGTGGCATTATAGCCTACTCACTTTTATTAAACCGGATGATATCATCATGTATGATAAACTCAGTAGGACCCCTGTTAAAAACAATAATATAAAACATCTGAGATTTTGAGAATGAAATTGAAATATTTTGAGAAAAAATTGTGATTTTGAGAGTAAAGTTGTAATTTTACAAGTAAAATTGTAACATGTTGAGAATAAAGAAAAAAACAATATTATGAAAAAAAGTCATAATATTTCGAGAGGTCCTAACACACAAATACAATATGACACATTTGTTTTTGAGTCAGCTTCCTGTCTTCATTTTTCTATCAAATTTAAACACCTGAATTAAAAGATACAAGTGTATTATCCAGGCTATGGTTACTCTGGTTATGTCTATACACTGATTATGCCTAACACCTTAACATATTGAGTTAATCAGGTTAACATCAGATTACCGTTATTTGAGAGTGGATATGTACTGTAAACATCATCCGTGTCAATTCTGACATGACCTGCTGAATTTTGTAAGAAAGTGGAGCTGGGTTTTGGCCTGTTAAATAAAAGTATTCACTTATTCTTGGATGCCCTGGCTGTTTTGCTGTTGTCTTGGCAACCTGGCCTGGCTCAGCAGATGCCCAAGGTGAGCGACAGTGCTTAGCTTTCACCCAGATCTCCGTTCCCGTCCTGTCCCCTCCGTGTCGTCTTACAGGGCATCGCTGCCAAAGCCTGCCAGCAGGACCAAAGTGCTGAAGTGGCGAACTGTGACAAGGAGAAACCACATGACACAACACCAAAAAAAAAATAGACCAAGAGAAAATATAGCTATTTTTGACCCTTTACTCCCTGGTGTGATGTCTGTCTTTGTAGCAGTGTTGTTGCTGACTACTGGTGTGTTTTCATAAAGAGGTAAAGAGGTTGTTCATTTGCAACATGGAATTATTCAGTGTGTAAAAACTTGGCCAGATGTCTTGTATATGATTCATTGATGAGGGCTCGCGCCAAAATAGGTAAATAAATTTAGGTCACAGATGGAGTTGGTCCCATTGATAATAAAATGTAGTCACGTTTTCTATGAAGTATAAGGGTCTGAGAAGAGTCTGTGATCCCTTTCTCTGAGGCGTACTCATGGCCCTAATTACATCAGGCATGACTGTTTGTAGACAAATTTCATAAAAAGAAATTAACTTCTATTGTTCAAAATAACAAAATGCAGTCGTCGTTAAAAATAATAAGATAAAAAACGTCATTTTCACAATACAGACATGTTTTTTGCACAGGGATTACTTGAGTGAAGAGGTGATAAATCATTGTGCAGTATATTGTCACAGGCCTTTGGGCTTTAGCCCAAATATCTTGTGACACTTGCTGATTTCATGGTTGGGCAAGTGGAAATTCATGTAAGTTGGGTGAAAACGAACACTAAAGGCCGTAAATCTCATCTTTGAAGTAAGAATGCACTGATCCAGCTTTTTCTCTGCCTGTACCAGTTCCAATATTTCAACTCAGAGTATCTGCCGAGGTATAATAAGACCAATAAGGTCGGTTTCGGTGCCTATGATATATTAAAAATCCCATCAGTCAACCTCTAGTTTATAACTAGTCAAGAGCATCCATAAGACCCTTGAACTTATAATTCATTATAAATCACATCTGTAATGTTTTTTGACTTTTGATATAGTGCATCAGAAAGCATTATTTGTGTTTATGAGTGTAGTCAAAAAGCGTTATGAATGCATTATAATTCACTATTGATCTGGCCTGGCATATCAGAGAATCCCTACTTGTTGGTGTGGTGCGGTGTTCCAGCTTCCTCCGAAATGTATTATGTCTCTCCATGTAGAAAGATGTGCTGTAATGGCCCGTTATCTTGTAGTTTGAAGCTGGAATAATGGGTAGAATTTCAATTCAATTCACAAATTTGTCTCAGCGGGCTTTACAATCTGTACATTTTACTGTAGGTTTTTCTGTGGATAACCCGGTAACGCTTTGTATGAAGACCACATTTATAGTGCGTTATAGGGTCATAACATGTCATTGTTGGTGGTAAGTAAAGTGTAACGCATTTTCATGCATTTAGAAGAATCTATGCTGCATCATAAGTGACTAGTGCCTGTTTGGAACCGGCCGATTGTGTGGCCTCTGGTATTCCTGCGTGCAGCTTTCTCGAGAACCGCTCATCCAAACAACTTGACACTCGACACTGCACTTCAGTGGGTCCTCAGCAATACATCCGCCAAGTGTGAAGTCAATCAGATGAACGGTTGTCGAGCTAATCGAAGGACAGACAGCTTGACAAAATGTATTTTGTTTTCTTACTTTGAATATGTCATATAGGTTTTATACCTCAAGGTTCCATTCCTAAAGCAACAAATTTTACTTGTAATTCTCGGCATTTTGGCGTCTTACATAACAATCACTTATGATGCAGCATAGATTCTTTTAAATGCATGACAATGCATTACACTTTACTTACCAACAATTGATGAAGCACGCATTAATATAATGCATCAGTGTGTACTTCACTTTACTTAACACGTATAGTGATAACTTATGATACTGCATGGACTATTATAGCACACTACGAGTCCTTACTACAGTTGATTGTTGAGGTGTGTATAGTTGAGTATAGGTAGTTATAATGTATTTTAAGTCCCATCAGTCAACCTCTAGTTTATAGCTAGTCAAGAGCATCCATAAGACCCTTGAACTTATAATTCATTATAAGTCACATCTATAATGTTTTATGACTGTTGATATAGTGCATCAGAAAGCATTATGTGTATTTATGAGTGTATTCACTATGAACGCCCCCATAACGCACTATAGATGTGGTCTTCATAGAAAGCGTTACCGTTAACCCAGCTGAGTTAACCATTTCTACAGTACATGACCCTATACACAGCTATTTCCAGATATTCTTGTCTTGAATGAATGAATGGTTGGAGACCGTTTGAGGGGTTTTGCTCCTACAATGTGTCTGTGTTCTACTTTGTTTGAAAATTAGTCAGGAAATATAAATGTATCTCTGTGCGTCTGTCTCAAAATCTGCTCAGAAACTATCAGAGCTACTGGGTGTTCCAGCCAGCATTAATGCCACTTTAAACACATAACTCTACGCAACCCTTTTTAGAGCTGTTATTATCGTTTGTGCTATGGGGAAGTAAAAACTGTATGTATTGCACCAATTTGGAGGTTTTTTTAACAAACCCCCCACTAACTGTTGAATTCCCACCTGTAGTACTTTGCTGTTGCTGAACTGTCTCTAATACCAAAGGTAACTGTTAGGATGACATGCAGTATGGGGCAAGTGTTAAGAGTAGCTGACAAGGAAGCTGTCCTCCTTTCACAGCAGTGAAGTTGGAAGGTGTTCAGTGTGTGAGTCTATTCCAAATCCTTTGTAAACCCACCGGAGAATTTGTGTTTTTAGTTGGTCATGTCACCTCCAAATGTGGCTGCAGTGATTGAATCCCAGTGTGTCCTTGATGCATTTTGGGTGCAGTCACACTTATATTTACAGCTGTCTGCTTGGAATCGGGTTACCCAAACTGCATGTTAGTGCTAAGTGTGAAAACAGGGCCAAGGAGAGCCTTTAGGCTGTCCTGTCCGGTGACAACATTATCACCCTGACAGTGTCGCTGTGTCTAATAGAAACCTTCTCAGAGTTTCAGGGGCAGACGGGGGGAATTCTTATCTTTGTCGCTGGGTTTTACCGCAGCCACAGTTGCAGATACAGCAGCTCATCAGGGTGCCTGTCAGGGTTTGGCACTGAGGGTGTCATTATGATAAGAATTACCTCCTTCAGGGGAACAGCTGTCAAGGTTGTGATAACTTACAGTTCCGTTACAGGTGGAATAAGGATCCCTTTTTATTTGTCACTTCTACAGCAGAGCCTTCCCAAAATAAACTTTTTTTAACGGGATATATCTAACAGTATTTATGTGGGTGCACTTACATATGTATGTACGTTTAGTCAAGGTCCATAGCAGTATGTGGTGTGTGTGTGTTTTTGTTTGTCTGTGTACTCTAAAGAAACAGCTCTGTGCGTTTTCTGTCTGCTGTTCTGGTATTTTCTGTCGAAAAAATGACGTCAGGGTCCACAGTTCATTTCATTAACTTGAATCTTGGCTGTGAGACTCTGCTCCGATTAATCACACGCTGAAGGATGGAAGAAGTGGCAAGCCATTTCACATCCTCTGCCTCTTGAGCTGACTTCTCTTTGAAACTTTCCGAAGAAGTCCTTTTCCACCCCATAAATCACATAAAATTGCAACTTAATTTAAACAAGACAGCAAACCACTTGAATGAAAGCACTACGTAATGCGGTCAAAGAGATAATGTGTTAATTTGTGAGTTTTAGAAGTGTTTAAAGGTGCATTTTTCTTACCTTTGGACAGAGCCAGGCTAGCTGTTTCCCCCTGTTTCCAGTCTGAATGCTAAGCTAAGTTAACCGGCTGCTGGCTTCATATTTATCATACAGACATGAGAGTTGTATCAATCGGCTCATCGAACTTTCTGCAAGAGAGCAACTGAGTGTACTTCTCAAAATGCCGAACTATTCCTTTAAATCAGAGGCCGAGTCTTGATAAAACAAAGCACGTGTGTTCTTTTTATAATGATTGGCAGTAACATTGTCATTTGAGAACTATAAAGAAACCATTCCCCTGTAAAAAAGGTGGGACCCATCTTCATGATTTCACGAAGATGTGAATGCTTTGGCTGCTGCATGAAGGCATTATATCACCTCACCTCTTTAGCATCCTGAACTGCCTTTTCTGGAAGTTTTTTTTCCCAGTAATGCAGTTTGAAAGAACTCCTGTCTCACCTTAAAAGGAAGGGGGAGTTGGTTATAGAGAGAGCGGGGACTTTTTCTTACTCACTGACCTCTGAGGATTATGGGAATAGGATTATGAAGTAGAGGGTGCCCTCGTGAGGCTTTTCACCACCACCAAGGATCAGGAGACAGCTGACTGGCTGACCGCCTGATTGTAGCCGATTTAATAAAAGCTCCTGCTTGCAGAATTACTTCCAAAACAGCCCAGGAAGTGAAATGTCAGTGGTGGCAGAGGGCATTTGTCCCTCATACTGTTATAACATGTCCTTTTCTCCCCACAGCCTCATCCTTCTGGTAGGGGAGGGGCTCTTGTTGAAGATTGACAGACAGTTTGAAGGGTCCCACCCGACCCAGATGGCAACCTTGAAAATGTTTCCGACAGTCCCGCTAGCTCCCCCATCTTCACCCCCAGCCTCGCTCAGCTCTCCCTTTTTTTCAGTCCTTTTCTTCTTGAGATTTGAAGAAAATAAGTCGGGGGCCTCCCCTCGGGGCAGCCCCAGTCTCCGGTCCATTTGCCAGCTATTAGAGATCATAAATCTCTACGGTGAATGGAACTGCTGCCATCAGTGGTGCAGGGTTTTGATGGTGTTGTGTGTGTGTGTGTGTTCGTGTGT
>NTHP01000222.1:512534-528398 GCA_003416845.1 Oplegnathus fasciatus | reverse complement strand
GGGTTGACCTCAGGGCAGGCCTGGAGCAGAAGAAGGGACTGAATGGGAAAGAAAGACAGCCCGGGGACGGCTCGTTAAACAAATGTTTCTCCCTTCTTTTTGTTCTCCCTCTTATTCTGTGAAGAGCTGCTGAATGCGTGGAGCAGTGAAGGGATGTTTGATAGAGGCTTTGGCCCAGCGTTAATGAGGGGTTCTCACCTCGGTGTAAATGGGAGGTTTGGGGGGAAAAGGTCACCAATTTCCATCTTTGTCTCTGTGCTGACCTGCCTGTGCCCTACGTTTGAGTGACACAGATATTCCATCGCAGCTTTGTGTGTGTATGTGTGTGTTTGAAAAGGATTTTGACTTCTGTATGTCTCTTGGCAAGTAGGGCTCACGTTTGTGTCTCAGTGACATTAATAGCCGGAGTGGTTTAAGCTCTCCCTTCCTGGTGGGTGTTTGTACGTCTTGAATCAGAGTCCTGTTTGTGTGTGTTTTTGTTTGTGTGTTTCATTGTGTGTTTCATTGTGTGTCTCTCCAGTGTGTCTCTCCAGTGTGAATGCTTTCACAAGCAGCGACAGGGGGTAAAGTGTTTATTTGAACACATGCTAGAGAGCCTGCTGAGGGCCGTTCGGTTGTCTGCTGCAATCCCCTCTGCTTCTGGAGACACCCTGGGGGCAGCACAGCTCTCTCCCTCTTCCATTTAGCCTGTCTCTCCCTCTTCTTTTAAACTATCAACCTGTCTGTCTTGCTCCATCTCGCTTTCTGTCACACAAAATCAAGCCACGTCCACTCTAATGCAGATAATTGCAAAAACACATGTTTTTCTCCCGGTTTTGTCCCTTCAGCCACTCTCAGATGTCTGGATCTAAAATCGAGCTTTTTTAAAAGAATTCTCACTAAAGAAACCAGTTGTACTGAAAACCAATTTAAGCGACAAGAAAGAGAGTCAGAAGCAACAGAGCACAGCGCTGCCCTACTAAGACCATGGATGAATTAAACACTGGATGAGGCATTCAAATATGGAATAAAATGCATAACTTAATGTGTTCAAGCTTTCAAGCCAGGCAGTCCGTTTGAGTCCACAGCTGTACTTTGATTATATTATAAAACAGACATGGACACGGACAGACGACACACATGCAGTTCTGTTTATACTACACTGGGTGTCTGCATAGGTGCACAATCACATGTGTTTGTCGTCACGCAAGGCTCAAGTGTATTTTACCTGACTGCAGACAGTCTGGCGGACTGAAGGATGTTACATGCTTCACGTACGACTAAGTCTGTTTCCACTGCACTTTATCGCATTTTGATGTTATCAATACATCTACTTTTACACCTCAGCAAGCATAAAAGCTTTTTTGCAATAATGAGACTTCTTTTTTCAAATTTTCGGCATTTCCACTCAGTTTTTTTTATGCTCCAATTGAAAATGTGCATAAAAACAGGTGGACAGCAATGCACTTAATGTTTCAGTTCAGTTCATTAAAAGTGGTCTCTGCAATTTTTTTATAATGGATATTCCACATGGCAGATGGTGTGGATCGTCTGGTGGAACTTGATAGGATTTCTTGCCTTTATTTGGTCAGAATTTATGGTAGTGAGAGCTAGACACTGTTGCAGGGTTACAGTACTCCTATAGCAATAGTATAATAACTTGCTTTGGTCACCTTTTTGTACCAAAGCTGAGCAGTGTCAGACCCAATCGAATAACATGTGTTGATCTCTTCACACTGAGGGCAAATACAGGTTCATCTCATGTCACTGCGACAGTCGGCTTTTGCCTCCATAGAGCAAGCTTCAGCCGACAACTAGCACTGCAGGACTTTGAGGTCACAGCATCCAGAGCCTGTATGATGAACAATCTTCCTGTGCTTGATATTGCAGCATCTGTCAAATAAAAGCCCTGATGATATTCTGATTGCATCTTATCTCCCAGAGACCCGAGCGCCTCTCTTTCTGGGGTAGCATTAAACCTGCAGGGGAATACGGTTTTAAACTTTAGGGACCGAGTTTGTACAGGCTCTGTGCAATAACAGTGCAATGAAGTGTGTGTGTGTGTGTGTTAATGAATGCTCAGCGTTGAGGCAGAGAACAGGGCTGGCAAGTGGGTGTGTGCAGTCCTCTCGTGTGGTGCTGGGTAATAGATCTCAGTGGCTGTCTGTGGAGCGAGCTGCTGTGATATGGAGGGAATTAGTAGAGATGTCGATGGGACAGAAACAGAACATGCCACTGTTTGATCAAGCTTATTGATGCTGTGTTGCCTAGAAACATTTAATTTGGATTAAGCTTCTCCAAGGTGGTATCAGTCCTCTGGTCTTTGTGGTGAGGTGAAAGAGAGTTTTCTGATGCTTTGTCTAGAAGAGAGTTTGCTTAAAGCTTATGATTTTTTTTTTTATTCAGCCTTAATTAGTCAAGCAAGTTGAGGAGGATGGCAGTATTATTCACAACAATAGGTGGGTTGGTTGCAGGGAAATGAAAGGTTGCGCATTTCACACCTTCAGCAGAAACTAATATTACAAGAGGTTTGCAAAGACCTGCTTAGCACAAGTTACATATCAGCTCTACAGACGCCATTCAAGCCTAAAGTGTCCATGACAAAGAAAAAAGGAGTGAGTGCACTTGAAATAAAGTAGACAGAGCTCACACAGTCAAATAGCTGCTTTGATACCGTCTAAAGCTTTGAGAGAATGAGGCACTGATCATTATCTCAGTTAAATTGCCTGCCATGCACAGATGGACTAAAATGATGACTCTGAGATCTATTTTTCTGATGCGTAGCTGATCCAAGGTTTCATTCGTATGATCCAAAGTGGATTTTTGCACCGATACCATTGTACCTTGAAGGATTAACCTTGCTAAAAGCACCCATCTTCAATTAGGATTTCCTCCCTCAGTCTCAAGAACCTGAAGAATGTTTAATGATCAAGGTCACATGGGGAAGTGTACTGAAAACAGCTCCTGTGGTTTGGATGTAATTTACCTGTTGGATGAGGGTTTGCAGATGAAATAACTGTGAAGCTGCCTCAGTCTTGGTATATAGTCTGCGTGTGTCCTTGTGTGTCTGCACGCTCATGTGCTGTATGCTCTACGTGCTTCAGGTCCGGCACAGTAAAGGGATCAGATGTCCAGGGATTTAAAGTAATACCTTAGTGTCTGACACCTATCCACATATCAAGCCCCATCCATGTGTGTGTGTGTGTGTGTGTACATGCGCATGTACCCACAGAAGACATCTTCATACCGACCAACGTTGCCTGGTTACAAGCCAGTTGGCAAGGAAACGGTGGCGGCCCATGCTAATTTGTGATGGCCTCAGACAACTGTGTGTGTGTCTGTGTGTGTGTGAGAGAGAGAGAGATGAATGAGGGCTTCTAATCTGTCAAGCAAGACAGGTGACCCAGCACTCTTTTGATTAGCCCAGACCGATACAACGTCAGTCATCCCTGCAGCCACCGTGAAAACCAATTCAGGACTGTCTGAAATCCACCTCAGTCATATTGACTGAATGAGCAATTTAGGTGACTTGCCTATGAATTTTATTTTGAAACCAAAGAGGTCCAAAATGTAACTATTGGCAGGAGCTATATGGGAATCTGGCAGCAATTATTTTAACATTTTTGTATTTCCATCGTGCAATGTCTGGTTTAAATGTGGGAATAAAAAGATTGCAGCCAGCACTGCTGTATTGGTAGGATCTGCCTTTCCTTGCTATTGTGTGTTTTGCATTACAGGACTGAAGTTAAAAGTAAACTCAATTTGTTTTGCATATAGAAAAGCGTAGCCGTGCAACAGATGCATGATGTGAAGATTCATTTTGGTCCCTGAATATGGGCCACGTGTAGTCAGAGTTATCTGTTTTATGGTGAAGAAGACGGAGGGAAAGAATGAGTGCAGGGAGAGTACATTAGACTGCATGCGAGAGAAAGCAATTACCTGTGCCAGGCTATGTGCATTTCCCATCACAGAGGACAGGAGACCAGTGGAGAGAGGAGAGAATGGGAAATGAAAGAAGACAGAGGAGAGAAAGGGGGGATGAGGAGAAGAAATGAGAAGGAGAAGAAGAGAGAGGAGATACTGTGGCCAGCAGGACCTGCCAGTCAATTCTCTCTGTGCCTGCTGATAAGACTAATCTGGGTGAATATAGCTCCAAAAGTAATGCCATGCACTTGAAAATTCAATTTTTTGGCCCGATATCGGGACTTTGACTTGGTGTCACTTGCAGGTCCAGGTAGGAGCAGCTGCTCTGCTGAGAGAAGTTAAGCCTCACTGCAGGAAGGAGGTGGATTTGATTCTTATTCTTCCCAATGAGTGAGTTTTTTGCCCATGTTTTCTCATGGCTTTCCCCCCGAGGCCTTACTTAACCCTTAAACCCCTAATTTAGGTCTGTTAAAAAAAAAATGGAACAGTTATTTTCAATTGCTAGACACTTGAGATGAATTTGAACGTTGCTGGATTCCCAGACTGCTTGGAAGCAACGAGCAGTCTGGACATCCTCTTTTTAAGTTTTTAGTTGTATACTCAATGATGCATTGCAACTGGATTATTTTTTAGGGTTCTTTTTTAAAATGACCACAATGACTGAAAAGATGAGAGTCGAATCTATCGATACATATGCAGTATCACATGCTCATATTTAAGTAGCTCTCCATAGTACTACCATACTGTACTACACTGCTAGTGTCCCATGGGTGGAGCAGTGATTGGTAAAGTCAATGGGGATCAATAACTTAAAGCACATTCAACCAATAAGGGGCAATGATAAAGTTTTTTGTTGCTGCTGCATTACACATTACGTCCATATAGTTTGTGGACCTAAGATAGGAAACACCTGTAGAATATAATGGAATCCATTTCCATAACCTGCCATAAAAGCTGCCTTTGTGAAGCTTAAAATGCTGCAATGTGTATTTAAATCAGCAGTAATTAATGGCTGTAGTTTGTTGTACTCTATTGTTATATTATAAAGAACACCTATGCCACTTCCGATCTTTTCCTTCCCAACCTTTCTTTTTAAAAACGACAAACAACACTTCACAATCGTCACCTGCTAGTGATTAGTCCCCATCTTTTGTCTCTCTCCCCTCTTCCTGTGTCTCTCACACTTCAAAGCCGAGTGGATTCACTCTGCTCCCTGTCCTACAGTAATCATCTCCTCGCACAATAAGCCGGGGAAAATAACAAGTTCAAGTGTGCAGACTGCGCAACACTTGCCCCCTCAGTCTTTCACTGGGGTTTCCCGGGGGAAAACGCCGCTCCTATTCAAACATGAGTAACGAGGGAAAGAAAGGAGAGTGGGTGAGAAATTGTGGAGGAGTTTGCTGTTTAATGAAAGTGGGGTATAATAGAGTGCTGCGCTGGGACAAGCGAGGTCCTCTCTCAGCTTGTTGATCCTGCTGATGTATGCTGTGTCAGATTGTTGCTTAATTGACTCGGTTTGTGCCCAGCTGAAGGTTATCCCATCAAAGGCAGTAATTTCAACTGCCACCTGCCAGCAGCTGTGGTTTATTTCTGTCCAGCAAGCTATGTTGGTTTATAGCAAGCAAAGTCTGGGTGTTTTTTAAATACTATTAAAGCACGTACTGTGGGCATCATTATGTGATGTTATCATCAGCAATGTAATAGAAGCTTTTAGTCCCAAAATGTCAAATATTGATATGTTGTTGTTCCCTTGTTCTAACCTCTGATTATTATTATTATTATTATTATTATGATTTCATGCAGCACCAGCACTGTTCAGTACAGGCCAGCTCTGTGCACACTGCATCACACTGAGGTCTCATCTATTCATAACTCTTCTTTTTAATAATGCTTTTCAATCCTTTATCCCTGCTTTTTTTTCTTCGCTCACGCTATTTACTTGTTTTCTGCCGACTCCACCACTTCTCTTCCCCTGCCCTCCCCTCTCTCTCCTTACTCGTCTGTGGCCTTGGCCTTAGCCTCCTCTAGGTGTTGTTTATGGCCGCTTTAACAGGCACCGCTGTGGCATTTTGGGGGCTATTAGAAGTCTTGTCGAGGCATTAGTCATGTCTCTGAAGTGTGACGTGGGCATAGCACTGGCTGGGCCGGCGGGGGCCGTGACATGCATGGCGAGCTGGTCTTTATGCAAGCCAGACGGATGACCTTTTCTTGCAGAATCCTCCACGACGGGAGAGGTGATGTCTGGATAATTAATGTGTGAAACCTCGGCGGCTCGTCACATCCCTCCCTTCTGCATCCCGCCCGGCTCTGCTGTCGCTGTGTCACTCAGCTGTCAAGAGACATCGGTGGGGGTCTGACTTGGAGGAGCAGGGAGGGATTGGATCTGCCCATCTGTGTTCGTCCCAGGTGGAAATTTGTTCTCTGCTGAGATGCAGGCAAAGTTCAATTTGAACGCTTTGATGATAATGGAATTGAAAAGAGGAGTGAGAATCTGAGTGACAGCCAGACTGAAGGGAGTCACCTAGTGTCAGTGTGAGCTCATCGTTTTTCGCTAGTGCAGACAAAGGTGTTGTCCTCTGAGATTTAAAAGACAAACACGCGCGCACACAGAGCACAATTAGAATAACAATTTCCCTCTTTAGCTTGTATCATTAGATGCTGCAGCATTCCTGCATCTTCTCCCTCTCCTCCTCTGAACAGTGCCGCTTTTGTCTGGGTAACTCTGAATTCTCTCTCTGTCAGAGAACAATGAAACAACCCACTGGCTACTGACTGGTACCCCGTCAGCATCAGTGCCTGCCCGAGCCGGGAGCTGTCGGGTCAGACCCAGACTGTGGTAGAGATTAGACCTGCTCATGTCAGATCGACCTCCGTGAGCGTGGCGCTTTATTCTTACAAACTGCACTGGCCGCTGTGTCGGCGTTCGTGTGCATTTGTGTGTGTTTGCAAGGCTTCACATCGCTTTCAGTTTATACAAGTTGCTCTTAATAAAAAGAATTATCTGTAGTGTAAACAAGGTGTTCTTTAGAGGGCTAAGCATGTGTACACGAGGGCCAATAAATCTGAAAACGCTGCTTATATACTTTTACTTACTTTTTAGCATTTTTAGCTTGTTTTCCAAATATTCTCATTCCATGTTGAAATACCAAAACAATAGAAAAGGCAAAATCTCATCTTCCTCCTCTTCTCTCTTTGGGTTGGCAAACAAGAAAATTATGCATTACAGCTACCATCTGGTAAGGAGTGGGACAGACAAAGCCCAGTACTCAGTTTTGTCTCAGCCTTTACTGATCTTTACTAATCACACAATGTACACAATGTAATTGTTCTCATTGACATTTTCTTGTTCCGTTTCCATCCAAATGAGTATAAAATGGTTCGATTTTGGCTTATAAATGCTGCCCAGATACTAAGGCAAACAGTAATTTCCGCCTGCAGCAGTTGGCAGATTTGTCCACGAGGCTGCACTCAGGCACAGTGGCGCTTTGATGCCAAGGTCAGCATGCTAACATGCTCATAATGACAATACTAACATGCTGATTTTTAGCAGGTTCAATGCACACCATCTTCGTTAGCAAGATTTACTAATTATCATTAAACACAAAGAGCCTAAATTTGACCTGTTACAGAAAAAGTTCGCCAAAGTTATTACAATTCATCCTGTTACTGAGACATTTCACTGAAAGCTACAAATGTCAACCCAGCACAAAGGAAGAGTTATAGGATCACAAAAGTTGTTACGATACGTCCTCTGGAAGCCATGAATGACAGAATTTTGTGCAAATCCATCCAATAGTTGTTGAGATATTTCAGTCTAGACCAAAGTGGTGGGCTGACTGAAAAATGTCCATTGGGTGTGGACTAAAAGGATAGAAAAAGATGCACTTTCAAATTCAGCCCACTTTGTGTGGCCACTCTCTCGCTCCCTTTGATTCTCTCACAAACACACACCACACACTGACATGAGGATTTCCATCCATGTCTGATCGCCCCCGCAGTCTTGACTGTGGTCTTCGGGGCGATGTCAGCTGTCAGTCTGAGTGTTTGACTTTTCACCTCTCCAGCCCCTCCCATTCAGAGCCGCCGCCCGCTGACAAGCTGTCAACTCTACTCAACCTGAACTAGTCTCCTGAATGAGACCAAGCCGGGGCACCGCCACCGGGGCCGACGATAAGCCCCAAAACCACAGAGTGTTTCCCAACTTACGGTGGCCAATAGCGCTGATAAAGTACTCTTTCAGCTGTGTCAGATAATGTGACAAAAGAGTGTGTTTGTGTGTGTGTGAGAGAGAGAGATCGAGACAAGAAAGATATCACACAGGAAAAAAAACCCTGGTGTCAAGGGCACGGTCTGAAAAGCCTGATTAACATGAGAAGGTGAGAGTGTGTGAGTGTGTTTCCATTGTACCTGCTATGTTGGGGTGTGTGTAAGTGTGTGTGAGTGATGGCCAGTGAAAGAGGTGCCCCTGGTTCTCGCCTGTCCTCCCTGGTGCTTCAGTGTAATTAGCGGAGAGACTAACGAGCTTCTCCCACTCTAACGAGGCTGGCTTTTTATTAGAACTGCTAATTGCTCCATATCAAGGGAATACTTGGGCTTTGTGTTCAGGAAGCACCGGCAAGCAGTAACTGTATGAGAAGGTTTTTGTTTTTTGTGTGCGTGTGTGTGTATGACTGTCTACAATCTATGCTGCAACTCTGTTGACATCTGCACACCCGCAATGATAGAAAACACGGAGGAGAGGTCACTTTTGAAGACTGTGTTTAAACTTTGTGCACGTGTATAACAGTATGTGTGTCTGTATGCAACTTTACATGTATACATCACAAGAGAGTGATGGAGATGTCAATCAAGTGCAGTCTGAACATGATCCTGTACGTAGTCCTGAGTAGAGGTCTAATCAAGCAAAAGTGAAAACACACCTGTGTGGGTGCAGCATGGGTGTGTAGTACCTCTTTAATTTGTAGTGAACGTACAGTATATATGTGTGTGTGTGTGTGTGTGTGTGTGTGTGTGTGTACCTGCACCTCATACTATAGCAGTATACAGTCAGTGACGCTTGATTAATTGGTTAACCAGCATTCTCCTAATTGCCTGCCACTGTTTCCTTTTCCTGCCTCCATTTGGACAGGATTTATTACTCTGGGGGACTTTTGGCGATTGTAACACTTCTTATACTACATATAATACTGATCTGTGATTTTAATCCCAACATACATGTGTCATTTTTTATTAATTACTGTATTCATTACAGCCATAAATACCTACTGTTTTAATGTGCAAAATTTGAGTCTTATCTGGACACTCTTTGCACTTTAAAAGGGTTTCTCTGAACTTTTAACAGGGCAGCATGGGAACCCTTATGACTAAAGGGAAAAAAGGAAAACCATTAGGAGAGTAAGACCCTGCCAGCTTATTAAATGGACTGTTATAATGTCAGCTACTGGCAATTAGTCTGTCCTGGCTAGTCTGCCTTCATACTATGTAACAGATTTTATGTGTAGTGTAATCACCCCATACAGTAGTAACACTTTAAATTAGAGGCTTGCAATTGTAAGTTTAAAAAAAGGTCAATATGGAAAGTATCTGCAAGAGCCTTAATATGTGGATGATCTAATATCTTGTTTACTCTGTGGGTCAGCAGATCGAGCAGGTTGAGGCTGCTTTTGGTCCTTGTAATAGCAACAGCTCGGTGGTGCACACTGTCTGAATCTGTGGGGGGATTGTAAGTAATTATACTGCTGGACAGGCTGTATGCTGACTGGATTTTGCCATAACAGTTATTTAACTGGAAGAAAGCAATAATAATATACAGGGATTCAATAACATAGTAATACATTTTTGTGTTTTATACCCAAAATAACAGCATCGAGTAAATATCTGAGATGAGCACAGATTTGCAGAATCATACTTTTATGTCAACTGTGTTTTTCCTGACATGTAATTTAGTAACAGTAATAATACGAGGATGTTTTCTATGTAGTGACACATACTGTGTATATATGTGCAGAGAATGTCAGCACTTGCTGTGAGTTTCTCTTTTAATATGAAACAATGCTGCTAAAAGTAAGTCTCCTGCATCTTAAAGACAGTGTTCATTTTTTTGTCACTCTCCCTCACTACATTATATGCATGCACACACACACACACACACACACTCATACACACACACTCCTTTGTCCTCTATCCCACTATCATTATGGCCGTACAGTAACTCAAGGGCTATCGGAGCTCCTGTTGCTTAGGTTACACGTTATTGCACCCTCAGTCAGTCCCGTCACGCGTGTTGTCATGCTGATTAACCACAGTCATGCCTGCTGTACCACCTCAGCCTGGAGGATTTTATTATTAAAAAGTGCAACACTCATAAGTCTTTACTGATGCCTCAGGCGGCGGCCATGTCTTGTGTTTATGCAGCGTGTTTATTGCTTCGTATGCTTCTCCACCATCACAACTTTGCTGTCTTGCTGTTTTTCTTTTGTCAGTAGTTCTCCCTGATGAAGTGGCATAACAAGCCCCACCTGCTGATATCCTGCGTGTCACTGCATCCCCCATGAGACAGGTCACACATGTTACGCTGCTGAATGGCTGCTTCATGCCTGTTATCGCATGAGCCTGCATGGTTGTATTATTTTGCTGTGAAAAATTAGATGACTTTATAGGGGATAAGACTCCAATTTCCTGCCCTGTCAGTTTGTTTCACGGCATTTCTGCTTTATTACGTAGAAGACAGTGAGGAATGAAAGAATGACTGGAGAGTGACTGACAGGTTGACTCACAGCAAAGGTCTTCATACCAATAAGAAGCCAACATTTTGTGATTGCATGGTACAGTGTGGGCTGTTTCCTGCAGAGCTCCCAGGGTGCATCCTGTCTGAAATGTTGATGATTTTATCAAAGGTTTTTTGGGTTCCATTTTCTGCTTATGTAGCATAAGTTTATTGTCAGCAATGTAGCTACTGGTATTTTTTATTTTTTGCTCTTTCCTTTGTTTCTAAAAAAAAGATTACTTTGAAGAACATACTCATGTTTGAGATGCTACACTAGACAGATATATACGGACGAAAAGGTTTTGTCAGCTCTGATTTACAAGGAATTTGAATTTACACATATGAGAGTAAAATCTTACTGCTGGGTGATTTTCCTGCAGCATTTTCACTTTACACTGCATGATTATCACATGACAGCATTCACTACATCAGCTCTTTAGTACATGACAGGTTCAGTGTGTATAACGTGGGTGTAAGAGGATTTGAGAGCGGCCACCAGTTCGCTGTTTGTAGACCAGGACTGAGTTACTCACTGTCTCTCTTAATTAACTCTGGTCTCTCTTCATTCACGCCCCACACTTCCTTCTTCCCTTTAGCCTGTGGTTACTGTTCCAGACAGCGGCTCAAAGCTCCTGGACAGTGACCCGTGCAGTCTGGGTCAAATGTCAAAGGTCACTGAAAGTGCCGGAGGTCAGCCAGGGCTGAGAGTCAGTAGTGAAGGTGATCAAATAGTCTTAAATGACGTCCTGGCAAGCCTTTCTCTTTTCCTTAGTTTTAAGGGATTTGATAGGCGGGTGCAGCTCAGGAAAACAAGTTAATGGCTGAGCAGAGGACTTCTCTGTTTTGGATTCTTTTCAGTCAGAAAATTGATTTGACTGAATGGAGCCGGTTGAGATCATTGAAAGGTACAACAGCAATAAGAGTGAGAGAAGCTTGGACAATTTTTCCCAGATTTTGTTTTACAGTAAATCTAAAATGGACCAGACAGTTTAAATGATCATAAAATATGATATCCGCTCACTTGTTTTTAAAGGCCTTGTTATGGCTCAGTCTGTCACCCTGAGAGCTAGATATGATCAAATTTTAAGTTGTTTTTGAGTATATTTTCTCACTGTAGCCTTTTTGTATATTTCATGTTTGCTCAGGCTACTTCATTTCTCCAGGCTCTCTGTGCAAACTTGAATACTTGAAAAAAACCTGACCCTTACAAACTACCTACCCTCTAGTTCTTTAATATTCAGCTTTATGAAAATGAGGCTGAGAACAAAAAAAACCTTGCATTGTACCCCCTCCCCTCCCCCCGCCACAGTCCAAACAAACCCTCCTTTACTCCCTGCTCCCCTCCCTTCCTCTGCTGTTTTTCTCCTCCGCACTGACACCAGGCTTCTGAGAAGCCCTCAGTATGAAAGCTCATTGGCTGAGAATGTTTTGTGGTATTATGGCTGCACCAGGATTTGTGTGTATGTGTGTGTGCGTATGCCTATTTTAATCTGAGGGATTTGCATGACGCTCCCTTTGCTATTTGCAAAACAAGCCTTATGGAGCAGAGACAATCACATAATTATGAAAATCAAAAATGTGCCAGGATAAAAGTTCTGTCAAACTTCACAATCTGGTGAATGTTCTAACGTACACAGGCTAAATAAATAAGGACTGCATTACCCAAAATCCCCTATCTATATATAGTATTGGTAGTGTTGTAACTCAGTGCAGAATAAGCATGTTTTTTTTTACTGTGATGACCCAGTAAAGCCAGTATAACGTGAATAAATGAATAAAAGGGTCAATACAGCTGGGTAGAGCTGAAATTAGATTAATCATTTAATTAATTTTAGAGAAAATGCCTATAATATACTAGTCCAGCCTCCTAAATGTAAATATTTGCTGGTTTTCTTTGTCTTCTATGAGAATAAATTGAATATATATTCTGAGTATCTGAATATCAGACAAAACAAACTTAGAATTTGCATTTTTCACTATTTTTGGACAGGTTATAGACCAAACATTTAATCGATTAATCGAGAGAAAAATTGGCAGATTAATAGATAATGAAAATAATTGTTAGTTGCAGCTCTACAATTGAGATTTTTCCTAACTCCTGAGCATGTGCCAGTTTTAGTTTTTAGTTTGTGGTGAAGTTTGAGGAGTCTTGGATGGACGGCGTATCATAGTATCCTTCTCTGCGTGGACCTCTGGGTGCATCAGAAGGACATGATCACTAATTGCAGGGAAGGGATTGGGTAAACCTTGCATGAAATTGCCATCGGAGGCCCATTGTTGAGTGTGTGTCCCTCTGCCGCTCCACCCCGGCAGCCAGCCTGTTGACTTCAGAGAGTGCTCACTCAACTATGAAGCCTGTGGTGTCGCAGAGACGAGCGAGGGAGTGTTTGTGTGTGTGTGTGAGGAAAATAATGTATGGCTGCCTGCGTCTGGGAGTGACAGTAAAAAGAGATAACAGGCAAATTTATTGAACTATTTATTTTTCTTCCGAGGGAGCCCACATGTTGGCTTTAGAGAGAGGCAGTGAAGGGAGAGAGTGACAGAGAGGGGTCTGAATGTAGGGTGAGGGGGTGTTCCGTGTGGGGTGGGGCAAGGAGGGTGAGAGGAGGCTGACTGGGGTTTTAGGGGTGTGTGTGTGTGCATGTGTGTTTGTGTATTTGAGAGAGAAAGATGGGGGAGGTGTGTATTGAGGGTCTTGGATTGGACTGTAATCCTTTAGTCCTGGTTAGAAACAACCCTGCGCAGTCTGGGACAAACAATATGACAGGGGTACACACACACACACACACACAGGCAACATATTGTTTCGCCCACACACTGGGTGGTGAGGGGTGGTTTTGGCTGACGTTGCTTCATCATGACAAAATGTGCTCGACGGAAACTGGCTGATTTGCTGCAAGACAAGGTTGGTTCTTTCTGTAAAGTAGAGTTTACATTTTATGCAAGTGTGTGTGTCTGTGTGTGCATGTGTGTGTGTGTGTGAGAGAGAGAGAGAGAGAGAAAGATGTTTGGTGTGTTGTGCATATGGCAGGGTGTTGTGTGCATGTTGGAGTTTAATCATATTCAGGAGTTAGCTCTTGTTTATTTGCCTTTGAAGAAACATGGCAGTATTGTAAAAATGCACTGTCATTGTGAAAATATTCTCTAGCTGAACAGGAATATACAAATTATTTCTGTAACACCTCCTTCCTCCTACTCTTCTTCTGTTGGATGCCTTGTGGCAGATTGCACACATTAGACTGCTTGTCATAACTGAATAACTCACTTCTGGTAAGGTTGCACTTGTGATCCCCAATTTGCCTTTTCTCATCCAAACACACTAGAATGCATAAAATACTGCATCTGGTTGCACCAAAATAGGATGTTACTCACATTGCTGTCACACCTCCCACGCCCGATATGCGCATGTAAATTAAGCTGTCACATGGTCTTGTACATATTCCAGATGCAATCTAGTTTAGATAGCCACACGTAAATGTAAAGTGGGTAAAAGTGTAGCGGACAACACACACAGAACATAGTCTCTCAGAGGGAAGAGGGGACCTTTTTTCATTTATATTTTTCTCATCTAGTACTAAAAATGCCCATCAATCACAATTCTCTAACATTTCCCCTCCATTACATTACAAGTTCACAACTGTGTCACAAATGTCACTTATGGTAAAGAACAGCAATTGTTATGACTTTGGGCGTCACACACAAAATATCCCCCTTATCCTTCTCCCTGTCATGCCTTCTTGCTCTTTGGAAGTTTGACTCACTGTCTGCTCCAGTAGCAGGAGAGATTGAGGTGCTGATGGAGGCACGTTAACCTCTTCTGAGTGACTCTGTGTGTGTGTGTGTCTGTGTGTGTGTTATCATCCAATCTGCCCACCTTTGAGGAGTTACCCCATGCCATATCTCTTCTAAACACTTAATGTACGCACTGTGCATCAGCATACATGCCACACACAGAGCCATCTACCAAAGACACAGGGATGATTTTGAAGACAATCCTCTCATCATCTGCAAAAATATGTGTACATTTAATAATCCGCAGCCACATGAGCTGTATAAAATTGATTTTCAGGTCAAGTGTGAATATGCATGATTATTACAGCCAGATCTCGAAAGATGACATTGAGTGGAAAGTGTGTTGACAACTGTAGCCTAAACAGCAAAAAAAAAAAAGCCTTATCACTGTTAGGTAATATGGAGAAAAACAACACGAGGGAGAGCCAAAACCTCTTCTCCCCATTGCCATTTGATGGAGCACAAAGCACCTGCTGCCAGCCTGGCTTTACTCAGCGTCTGCCAACGCCGGCATATGGCAAACACACACTCACATACACACACACACAGGCATGCACGTACCCGGCCACTATTTCTGGTTCAGTGGTGTTGGAATCTGGCAGGCGGCTCATAATGTCTGAATGTCACATCTTTATGCATGAAAGCGCTGTATTTACACACACAGACATGGTTACACTCGCAGATTTGCAAATATACAGACACAAAGACACACAGACACACACAGAGCTACATGTGCATACACACTGACACGCGGGCACATAGAGATGGAGAGGTAGCAACTGTCTTCTGCCTGCATCCACAACCAACCTGACATTCAAATCAAACATTCAAGTCCTGGATTGTCATATATTCCAGGCCAGTTTGTCCTCAGTTGAACAGACAAATACTGTCACACAGCTGTCGCCTTTTTCTGTTTTATCCTTCCTTTCGGGGGATCAAGAGCAGCTTGATTTTTAGGAATCCAGGCAGAATCACTGGCAGTCTTTTCCTTTAGAAACAGAGAACGCTATAATAAGTGTCTTAGCTCACTCCTCGGCAATCAGTAACCCTCTTTTATAACGTCTTGCACTCTTATATATAGTTCACAACATGAAACACAAACAACATATATATATATATTTTATGTATTTGTATATTTTTAAGTGGCAGTTTCACTCAAAATTGCCACTTAAGAAGCCCTAAGCTATTAAGCGCAAAGAAAGGAATGTATGGGACCGAGGCGTCAGGGGTAACAAAGCTGGAGAAAAGTGCAGAGCTCTTTTCGCATTCAAGTGCTTAAGTAATCGCCGCTCTGAAGGTCTTTTGAATTTCCAGCTTTTTAAAATATCTTTGGTTTTGTCAAAATATCTGGTGTTTTTCAGATGCATTTGAATGCCTCTGTTCTGGCTGTGAATAAGTGGGGA
>NTHP01000222.1:494048-511647 GCA_003416845.1 Oplegnathus fasciatus | reverse complement strand
AAAAAAAAAAAAAAGCCTGTGGTTAAATAGCGGCGCTCAGTGTCATTTCAAAGTGAAATCCAAAGCTGTTAAAAGTTACCGCTGTGTCACAACAGTTTGGCCTATTTGGAGCAATTAGGGCTCTTTTACAAGACACTCAAACTATGACTAAACCACTGCTGATGGGGTTTTGAGCTTTTGATGTTTGGCTGTACAGAAAATGATGCGCTTGGGGATATTGACCGCTCATGAACCTCTGCCATGTTTTTTTGTATCTGGTGCTTATTAAATATACTGCATGTGTGTTGTGCCTGTAATCTACTGTTGGCCATGTTTAGTTTGCTTCGAGTAGAGATGTATTTGTGTCTCTTCTATTTAAACCTCCATGTTCTCGCAGTTAGATAGATTACATAAAGTTCAAATCATTTTTGCATCGTCTGTGTGTGTGTGTGTGTTCATTCGCAGTATGACCCAGAGAATTCAGGCTTCATCAGTACGGAGCGGTTCAGGGACCTCCTGGCGACCCACGGCTCTGAGCTCGACCCCCACAAATTGGAAGTCTTATTGGCCCTCGCCGACGGCAACGCCGATGGAAAGATCTGCTACCAAGACTTTGTCAACCTGGTGAGATGCTTTAACCTTTTATGGGCTTGCTGACATCAGTGTTCAGCGGAAATAATTGGCACCTCTTACCCTGCATTGTGTCCTATCTATGTTTAGATTTTTATATCAATATCAATGACATATCCAACATGTTTTTGCATGCTGTGGTGAAATTCATGTGGGAAAACCCAGAAGTGTGGATTTGAATCAAATGAGTCAGACTTAAGTCATGAATCAGATGACTTTAGACTTGGCAGAATCGAAAAAAGCAGCTCAACTTTGATACCAAAGACCCCTGACTTCACTTGGACTTAACACTTTGGACCTTTTGACATGTAATGACTTGATATCCTCCACAAGCCTCTAAGATGAAAACTTATGTTTTTAAAAAGTGTGCATCAAATAAGCTGTTCCTGACAATCGATATACTTCTGCTAATCCGTCAGCAGATAATCGTGTTTTGCAAGCACGAGGAAAACTTAAGGTGCAGACCTGCAAAATGATACCTCGGATTATCACATCCGACTGGAAAGACTGTGGTCGACAAAAAATGGACAGCAACATGCAAAACATTCAGCTCAGAAATGACACATGAATGTTTCTGTGTCGCAGGAATAACACACCAAGGAACATCTGATCATTTTGCCTTTAAATGTTATGAAGTTTATTTAAAAGTAATACAAGCTTTAAACAGACTTGAAGCACAAAGTTTAGGATTTTGTCTTGACTTGGTCCTTGACTCGGGACCTCATAGCCAAGAACTGAGGTTTATTTGTGACATGCAAAACAATGTTTGTGCCCCATTTCTGGAAAAACTCCACTGTCTACATTATCTATACTCGTTTTTTTTGTCACACATCAAGCTTTTTACCATTTTTACATCCAGCCCCAAAAGCCATATTCCAAGATCCCCTCAGCTACAAGGTGGAGAGTCTTCCTAATAGGAAATGACTCTCTTCCAGTCTGGTGATAAATTCCCCTCTTAACGCTCACCTTGCCCCACTTTCAGCTTCACCTTCAAACTGCAGCTAGCTGCTGATTGTCCAAGGTCTCACTCAAGCATCTCCAGCTGTGCTCACTGCCTCATAACCTTCTCATTTTCTGTTTTCCGCTGTCTCGCTGCTGTTCCTCATGGGAGGCTGAACTGCTGACCTGGGACAGTGCGGTGTGGTTTTTGAGTGGGAGTAGTTGTGTGGTACACAATGCCTCCTGGGTGGCTGAGGGATGGGGTGGAGGGGGGGAGGGTGTGTGCGTCTGTGGAGACTGTAGGGAATTCATTGTTGTCTGTGAGAGTGAGTGTGTCCATCTCTCCTCTTCTCTCTTGCTCTTCAGAGCTGTTTATTGTCTGATACAGTGGGTGAGGAATGAGGCCTGTAGGAAGCTTGGAAAAATGTCAAAAGGGCTTTTCGCTGTTGGTTTTCCAATTGGTGCAGTCATGTCATGTGACAGGCTGTGGGTCATGGCGTGCAACTGGAAGTGGGACAGAGAGGAATGGGGTGCTGGCATGTGTGTGTGCATTCACTTTTTTTTTTTCTTAGTCGCCATTGTGTCCACCCCCTCAGTGGTTTATACGTTCATAGAGGCAGCAACATAACAACAGAAGCTAAACACAGACAGCGATACAGGGAGGGAGGGAGGGAGGAAAGAAGCGACATGCATTCATGATGATGGTAATATGCTGTGCAATGAATGAATAAGTGGTGAAACAATTAGTTTAGATCATACTAATTGATTAGTTAATCATTTATCAAGTTACTGAAAAGTTTTTCAGATTTTCTCTCTTTTATACAACTGTAAATCAAATATTTTGGCTTTTGAACTGTCGGTTGGACAAAACAAGCAATTTTTCACTATTTTCTGACATTTTATTGACTAAACTAGTGATCATTTAATAGAAACATAAAGTGACATGTATTCATGATAAGACTGTTTGATTAATCAGTCGATTGACAGAAAGTTAGTTGACAGTTGCTTTGATAATCGTTATATTGGGAATAGCAACATTTGTAGGTTTCAAAATGTGAGGATATGCTGCTTTTCTCTTTTTAAAATCACTGGAAATTGAATATTGATTGGACAGAACAAGCAATTTGAAGACATGACCTTGTTATTGCCAGTTTTTACTTTTTTTTGACATTTTATAGACCGAACTAGTAATAGAATAAATGAAAAAAAAATCAACAGATTGTTGTTAATGAAAGTAATTACAATTAGTACTACTTTTGGTTAAAAGTTATACTGTATGACCAGCAAACAAACAATAATAAATGAAGTTCAGGCACTGAAAGTAAAAGTGTACAAGAGGCATGAGACAGTTCCTCAAGACTAAATGTTCTTTTGCACATGTGAACCCACGCTTCAGTGAAAAAGCTTGTAAATATGATGCCATTATCTAAAGGAATGTGAGGTATGTAAACACAACATAATGGACTTGCAGAAGGCAGGTATTAATGGTCTCTAAGATAAAGATCAAAGGGTCAAAGCCAATATGGAGACTTGAGAGTTATAATTCTTCCAACAAGTTAATTGGCTGGTTTCTGCTCTTACACTTCTGTCTCTACAGCCCTTCTGCCTTCAGAAGAAAGAAAAGAAGGAAAAAAGGAAGAATAGAATTAGAGGAGGAGGCCAGGACAGACAGAGACAAACTCTCCTTTGCACCGCAGCTTCTCCATCAATGTGATTGTCAGTAATTGCCTGCTCACTGCTCCGTCACAGTCAGCGTTCAAATCACCGCTCACTCCCTCTCTTTACCCCCTCCTCCCTCCATCTTCTCTCACACTTTACCTTCTCCCTCGGTCTGTCTTCCTTTGCATAAGCTCTCAGCTTCTTCCTTATCTTTGCCTTTCTCCTTCGTCTTTCTGTCCATCCATCTCCTTCTGTCTGGCTCTCTCTCTGTCGTACATCACGCTGCGACTGTCCCGGGTAGAAACTGGCTCAGTAATAGGTTTATACTCCCCAAAATATCTACAGACATGTTGAACCGCTCTGTGTTCTCCTCCAGCGGGATGAAATTGTGGAATGGATTTGTGCCTGTACTTACAGATGCACTCCTATAGTATGTCCTGTTTTGGGGTGTGTATGCCTGATATAGTTTTATTTTGCTTAAGGCATTGTCAAAACTATGTGAACAAACCTTGGGCTAGCCTCCTCAGTTCCATGCTACAGCATACAATGATATTTTAGACAACAGTTTGCTTCCAACTTAGTGGCAACAATTTGTGTTGTGATGGTGAAACAGGAAAGGGTCTTCCCCTAAGTGACACCCATAAAGAAATAGATTTCTGAGTTTGGTGTGGAGGATCTTGACTGGCCTGCACAGAGCCATTGAACAGGCATTATTGCCCCCCATCAGTGTTTTGTGAATGCCGTTTTTCTAAAGTTTATCTGGCGATTGTTGTGACAAAAGTTAAAATGATTGTGAATGATTGTAACTAACCACAGAAGAGTGGAGGCTGTTACAGCAGCATAATAATGACCATGGTTTTGGAATTAGATATTCAACAGTTACATATGGGTGTAATGCTCAGGTGTCCACCATGTAGCATATCTTTGTGATAAAGCAAATACACTTCTGCTACTCTTGCTTTTACTCCCCCTTTTCCAGCCTTCTTTATCTTCCTTTACCTCCTTCTTCCATCTGTCCTCTCCTGTCTCACTCTTCTTGTGTCTTTTTTTCCCTCTCTCTGTCTCTCGCTTGCATCTCTCTCCCCTGTCCCTCTCCTCTGACTGTGTTTTCCATCGATCAAACTGTGAAATTGTCTCTTGCTGGCCGAACACCCATTTGTCCCCTTCAACTCCTCTCTACCCCTCTCCCTTCACCTCTCGCCAGTGGGTAAACAGACAGAACGTCATTCTTTCTTTTGTGTCGCACAAAGAGGAGAGGAATTGCAGTCACTTCACACGAAGAATTGACTGTCTTTATGGAGCATTGCTGCCTGGGGGAGGTCTGGGTGTGTGTATGTGTGTGTGTGCGGTCTGGAAGTGGCCATGGAAACCCGTAATCATTTTCTCACAGCTCTCTGTGTCTAACATAAAGGCTGAAATAATTGGCTTTTTCTGAAGTTTATCTCCAAACAGTGATACACGCAGAGACACACTCTCATTAAACAGTGCCAGAAGAACCATCAGCCAACTGTTCAGAGATTTTATAGATATTCTGATTTTACATCTGTCTTCTTAGCGATATTTTCTCCTTACTGTGTTTTCTTGCACATATCTTTCCAACTCAGTCAAGCTGAGTCACACTGTGATTTGCACCTTTGTTTGCAAGTTGTTCTCAGATAAAAATGTCCACTATCTTCAAAGGAAGATGTCCCTTATTTCTCTGATAAGTCTGTGCTTGTGCTTGAATAAACATCAATCACAGCTTCAATACACAGGCAACACTTTAAAGAGGCTTTTGAAGTTGCAGTAGTTCCATCCATCCACCTTTTACCATACTTCTATTGCCGATAGCCACATTACGTTTATCTATTTTGCCGATCTGCGCCCTTGCTGAAAACAATATCACTCACCCTTCATGCCTTAAAATAACATCCACTAACTGACACATCTGGGCTTCCTGCAATCCTACAGACACAAACTCAATAGTAGAGTTGAGTTATGGAGTGTGACATAAACAGAGCAGGGTAAGAAAGAGATTGGGGAAGGAGAGAAAAGGGGGAGACAAGAGAGACAGAGAGACAGAGGTAAGGCGACTGTGGGAGAGAAGTGGGACAGGAATCATTGCATCGTCATGGTGAATCTGAAAAAACGCACAGCGAGTGGAATAGCTTGGAGACAGCAGTGATTTGGGCAGAATGTGGCTGCCACATAAACCAGAATCTGTTTCACATCTATGCAAAGAAATGGCAACATTTTTTTGGTTGTATCAACTGCTCTTAAAGTTGACAAGCTCAAACCCTCAACATCATTTATTTATTCTTTTAACTTGACGCTTTAATTGATACAAGCGCCCTTTATACCCATCGCAAACCATTCTTGTGTTTATTATAACGAGTATTAGTTACATTTTCCTGTTCCATTCCCCCCCATAAATATGCTTCTGCTTGTCATAGTGTGTGTAGATTTATTTAATATGCATATGCATTGTCTGTAATGCTTACTGTAATTGGTTGATAAATTGCTGATGATAAAAAATAACCCGCTTGCCAAACCAGCAGCTGACATACCTACATATTATTCTCACTTTTCTCACCTGGTTGTTGTACCGTTACTGAATTGTTGCCCCTCAGAGAGGAACAGTTAGTCTGGAAATGATCACCTCTGGATGTGATAAAGCTTGTGGTCCTTCTTTAGTTGTAGATCTTTTTGCTGCTATCTAGATGAGGTGTAATTTCACTTTACGAGGAGTACATGTTCTGCTGCTTTGCTTTGGGGTGAGGAATAAATGCACGTGCTCTCTTTATTTCTGCATCCAAACGTCAAGGACATGTTTCTGCTGTCCAATCATAGATTCTCTATCACCCTCTTGGTCCATGGGAGGTCCATGAATCATTTTAACATGAGATTTAGAAAGGAAACACGTTCCTCAAATCCTCTCTGTGGACATATTCACTTTTGTATGTCAGGGTTCTGCATGTATATTCAATAGAATATGTGTGCATGCATGTGTTTTTACTGCTCATATGTGTCTGCACTGTGCACTGTGTAGTGCGTGTGAGTATGTGAAGAGTTTCAAAATGAGAAGCCCACCATTTGAAAAATGTGACACCGGTGCTATAAAATGATTGCACTAAATCAAAAAAGATGACAGTGGTATTGAAATGAGAGCAGAAAAGTCATTTCGTCAGGTTAAAAAAAAATCATACCGGCTGACGGGATCTTCCATCACTGAAAGGTTCTGATTAATGAACTACTTGTGAGGTCCCCGCCCATCAAAAATGGACATATACATGTTTGGAAATGAACTCTTCATAGACAGAAAAGGATGTAGAGAAGGGTTTGTTGGTTGCTAGGTGATGATAAAGGCATTTTGTTGCCACGGCGAGCTCTGTTTTCCAGACTGAGGAGGATTGGTGTGTGTGTGGCCTGTACACAGAGTACCCGTGTGTTGAGGCTCCAGTTGTACGTCAAATACTATGTGAATATACTTAATATATGCTTAAAATAATCTTGAAGTGTTCACATGTTAACTAAATCAGCTAATGTGCAGGTGAACAGGATGGTCATTAACGTAAAAACCTGCAGAACCGCTGATAGTAAAGCAGTAAAAAATCTCTGACCTGTCTCTCACCCCTCTCTCCTTCACTTTCTGTCCTCCCCTCCTCCTTCTTTCTTCCTTCCCGGCCTTGCTCTTCTCTCCCTCCCTCTCTCTCCTCTTCCGCTTCCTCCCCACATCTCCCTGTAATCCCCTTCATCACTTTCCTCTCCTCCTTCCTTCTTTCCTTTCTCCAGATGAGTAACAAGCGCTCCAACAGTTTCCGGAGGGCCATTCTGCAGGGGAGCAGGCAGCTAAAAGGCTGCAGTCTCCGAGATGAGGTGGGCTTGGGGCTGTCTCAGCGGCTTGTCCGACACGTCGCCTATGAGACGCTGCCCCGTGAGGTCGACCGCAAGTGGTACTTTGACAGCTACACCTACTGCCCCCCTCCCTGGCTCATCCTGGCCATCACCATTGCTGAGGTAAATTGTTAGGGAGCCTGAGACTGATATGTGTTCTATACCCTCTCTTCTTGAAGTGTTTGACTACTTGCGGCACTATGGACTTATGTTTTGATAAGCAGGCCCATACACAAGAACACACGGGCATGCGGATGATGGAGTAAACATTACTACCAAGTGCAGAAGATGGTAATGCAAATATGTAGTGCATGCAAGCCACACAACACAATGAAGAAGATGGATTGTCCGGTGTGATGCTAAATGAAACTGGCTTTTAACTCAAAGATCGGCCATGTCAATCACGATATGACTGTTTCATGCTACTTCAGTAACACAGCAAGAAACGTAGCGATGTACCCGCAAAAGGCAGCAAAGAAGAGGCAGCTAGTCAATGTCAAAATATTCAAAATATGCAGATATTTTATTGAGATGAACACTTTTGTTATGCCTCAAGGATGTGCTCAGTATATTTTGGTGAGAAATACTCAAGTAAACATAACAACGTTTGTTACAAGAAAACTCCACAGGGTACCTTTAAATCTGTAATAATATAAGTAACAAAAAGTCTGATGATAGAGTGCAGTGATCTGCAGAAATATCAATTCTTACAAGTCATTATGTGCACATATCAAAGGGTTTTTTTAAGTTTGGTACAAAAACTTGGGTCAACTATCATTTTCTGTGTTCAAATAAGACAAATTACTTTGATATATAATAATCATAATAATAATATCATCTGCTCTTAGGAAATTGACAGTAGCTTGTTGAAAGTTTTTGTTCATCTAATTACCAGAGCAATTTGTTCTGATTTATGATGCTGAGCATTATTTCGTTGTATTTAATGTGGTGTGTATACTAATACCATTACTCCTGAAATCACTTCTTCTGTGTTTGTCCATCTGTGCTCTCCCAGGTAGCCGTGTTCATGTATTATGGCTTCCAGCTGGACCGCTTGGTCCTGCAGGTGTCCAGCCCATCTTTCCTAAAGAGCCCCTTACCCTACCACCCCCAGCTACGAGCCCAGGCCTGGAGGTACCTCAGCTACATTTTCATGCACACTGGGTGAGTTCACATCTCGCTATTGGTTTTGTAATTATGAGCATTAGGCGGTGCTGCAGTTCTTAGGGACACAGCTGAGTGTTTCTGTAACCCCGTCAGCATCCAATTTTTGGATGCTGGAAATGCCTCAATGACACGTTTTGCATGACCTGAACTCATCCACTACAATTTGTTCGTGTCAGTCTTGTGATCAGGAGAGTGTGTGTGACACCATGGGGTGGAAATAACATACTGACAAACACAAACTAGAGGTGCTGCATATTTGTGATGCCTCGGGTGGTTTTTGTTTGTGGCATCTGAAAGATTCAGTGAGTCAGAGCTTGTTACGTAACGATTTCATTAACCAAAATACGCCGTGCAATTAATTTTCAGTGAAACACACCAACTGAAGGCAATTAAATCCTTTTCAGTCATGAAGAGAAAATGCAGATAAGGAAGAGGAGATGGGCAAATTCTGAGTTGCTAATGAGTCTTTGGATGCAGTTCATGAATTCACTTTATGTGACGTTACAAAACAAACAAGCAAGTGGCAAATAATCATACGGGATACCTGAAGCATCATGTTCTTAAACAAGCAATTATTATTAGATTATTGGTGTAATGTGTGTATGCTGAAGTGCTGCTGTCACATCTGAGTGTGGGGATTATTTGTCTCCATAATCACTCTCCTCTGCTAAAAGAAACCGCTAAATATTAACTTGACAGATAATTTAATAAAACCTACGATTCAGCCTATGTCCTCCTCTTCTCTCCTCTCCTGTCCTCTCCTCTCCTCTCCTCTTCTCTCCTCTTCTCTCCTCTACTGTCCTGTCCTCTCCTCTCCAGGCTATTTTATTATCAGTTCAGGCCAGGTCATCCAGGTTTAATTACCCTTCTGGGTAAATGTAGTCTCAGGCAATAGTGAGAACTAATAAAATGGTAATTTAATTAGGAGAACCTGAGAGAGACAGTGGAGATGACAGTGTGTGGTTAAAAGATGGACTAGAAGGGACGAACGAAAGGATAGAAGGAGGGAGGTGGGATGTTTAACATGCACTGATGACACAGGAACATATTGAAATGATTTAGGTCCTCAGGGGAAGTGGCTGTGGGAATGAATCCAATCTGACAAAGAAAGGTACAGTATGTTTTGTATATGCTGCACACATACACAGCGTCACAAACACAAATACCTTGTGAAATCCAGTAAATGATTCTGAGGTGAACCCACAGTGAACAAGAAAAACACGACGCCCTGACATGATGATGACCTTGACGATCACAGTTCTCTAAATGGCCTTGATTTCCTTTAATCTTGCAGATTTTGTAGATTTTTGATTCAAAGGTTGTTTGCGTTTAATGCACACAAACTCTTCAGAAATATGCAGAGCTGATCAAAAATGACTTTCAATAATTAAGAGAGTATAAAAAATTGATTACTGCTTCATATTGGATCCTTCGGAGCGATGGCACAGAAGAACATCGGTCGTTATATTCTGGCTGGCATAACCAGTTCAGCCCATTTGCTAATGCTGATACCAGAGCCACTGGGAGAGACCGTCATTAGAAGGCACATGGAGACGCATTTCTCAACGTCTCTGTACTGTGAGCATGGAGCTTTTATAAGTGCAGCCAAAGGTGGCGTGACGGCTCATGTGGGTCGTACAACAGGCGCAATTAAAGCGCCCCACTTCTGGTGACATCCTGGGAAAAATTATCCTTGACACATTCTCTAATTAGATTAATATTTTCTGGGTTTTGGAGGCAGAGTTACCCAAAGTAACTGCATTCGTGTCTTTCCAGACAGACGCCAAAAGTTACTAATGCAAGGATGGGATGACCTTTAACAAAAGTCAAGGACAGGAATAAAAAGCACGACACTGTGTGCTCCCTGATCCACTGATCCACCAGCACAGACAATACTGTGTTAATACTCAATACTCACTGCTTATTAACAGTGACACTGTCTTTTGAAAAGCTTTTGTGCCCGACTGATACCACTGTTTCCATGTTTCACGTTTGCTTACACTCTCTCTCTCTCTCTCTCACACACACACACACTCACACACAGACTTTCTCTCTTCTCTCTCCCACCATCTACAAACCATGTAATCCCATCAACAGCTCAGTAAGGCTGATCCTTCCCAATTCTCAACACTAAAACAGAGTGTAAATATTGGCCCCAAAACATCCCTCAGTAGAGCTTTAAGCAGACTCTCTCTCTCTCACTCTGTGTCACACACACAAACACACATACACATACACACACACACACACACACACACATACACACACACACACAGAGTGTGTCTGTAGCAGCTGTGAAAACTTCAGGAAGATTAGCTGCCTGCAAGATTAAACCATGACTCTAAACATTTCTTTCCAGTTGCATTTGTCCTGTTTTTGTCCACTTCTCATTATCATGAAACGTTTGTCCTACAATAATAAATAATACTGCTGCAGTACAATGTGAGCCCCCATTATCCTTCTTTTTTTTCTTTTACAAATCATCAATTCTTTTGTGAAAAGCTTTCCAATCTGTGTCTCTTCTCCTTTCTTTTCACCAGTGCGTCACAATCCTTTCATGAGTTTGATGCCGCTGAGACGTAAAAAGAAGTTTTGCTGAAAAAAAAAGAAAGAGCTAATTGCAAAGTTCAGCTGCAGAGTTTGGTGAGACAGTGATAAAAAAAAAGGAAAAAGATTAAACAGTGCTTTTGTTGGGCGCCCATGAAAGAGCATGGTCATCGGGACACAATAGGACCTCTCGTGGGTATCCACAGATCTGCCTGACAGTGCAGCCCTTCCCTCACAGCCTCATTAGCAGTATAGAAATAGATAGCCGCTGTTATCTGGAGTGGAGTTGTCCTTCTGCATTTGGACAGGCCTCTCCCAGCCAATCAATATCCCCCATTGTCTCTCTGATCACTGGAACGATCCTCTCTGTCGGCATTGTGGTTGAGGTGGCTGGGTTGTTTCAAACTAAATAGATTATTGTCCTTGTCTTGTTTTTCCCTGTCTGTGTTGGGGGAATAGTGTGAGTGTGTGCTTGTTTGCTTGAGGAATGTTTATATTCATTTCTAGGATGAAGAAGCTGTTTGATGTTGTAGTTTGTTTGTTTTTTCAGAACGCACCGACAGGACACGCAGCATTCAGCGGTTCGGTTTATCAATCTGTCGAATGGGGTGGGGGGATAAAAAAAAGGGTTAGTTTTAGCTTTCGTTCTCTCTTTCAGCAAATGCGAAACAGAGATGACAGAGTAGCTCAGACGGAGACAGAAAACAGAAGAAGAAGGTGACTGAAGCAAGCGAGAGACAATGGTGAAGATTATGAAGGGAGAAAGAGAGGGAGAGAGAGAGAGAGAGGAGGCTGAGAGGCCGGATTATGCTAGCTTGCTGTCCTTTTGGATTCTGCTGTGACATCCGAATGTAACTGTGCTGCTGACTGAGGTTTGGCTGGAAGGACTCTGTAGCCATGAAGGGTACAGTGAGTGTGTGTTTGTTTGTGCGCATGTGGTTGCACGTGTGTGTGTGCGTGTGTGTGAACAAGCTCTCCCTTGCTTATGGTCATCACACTGAAACCCAAGCTGTGTGCGGATTTGGCTAAATTTGCAGCAGCCACACACCTCTTTTATCTTTTTATTGTACTTTGTGTGCGTGTGTACACTGTGTGCGTCTGTCTGTGTTCATATGTAATGTTTGAGTGCACTGGAGTGTATTGATGATTATCTGTTGATGGCCACGACAGTGTGTTTGATGAAGGAGCAGATGCTCTGTGTGTGTGCGTGTGTGTGTGTGTGTGTGTGTGTGTGTCCGTGAGCAAGCATAATAATTTGGTCTTGGAAGGAAACAGGCAGGTGATAATGTGCTAAATAAAAACTACACACTCTTACACTCAGTGACTGAGTCTTTTAAAATCAGTGACATGTAATCATTTTGGACTGAAAAATGCCATTAACTGCATGTAACTATATCTGAAGCAAACTTGACTATTTGCTTAAGAATTTCCTCTTTTATTGCTTTTGTTATTTGTTAAAGGATTAGTGGGTTTTTTTTAACTTGTGCCAATCATCTAGGTTGTCCTCTTCTTTTTCTTTATCTCTGGTAATGTCTGTGCAGATATCTTGTTTTCCTCCTTTTTCTTCCATTCACTCTTGCACAGCATGGACAATAACTTCCATCGCAGTAAACATAAACTCAGAATTTGATTTTGCCACAGTTTGTGTTTTATCATTGTATGGTGCCAGAGTTGAGTGTGTTTCCTGTCAATCATCCGACACCTCACCCACGGGAGGAAATGGAAGCACGTTGCCTGTACAGAGTTTATTATCACATCCTTGTCTTCTGCATTTGGAACAGTTTATCGCAGGGAAATAAGTTATTTTCAAGCTGTTTGTGATTTGCATAAAAATCAAAATAAGTGCATCCTGGATTGAAAACATGATTGGAGAAATGTATTTGTAGACAGCCGTAGAAGGCACTAGGTGAACATTAATGTGTTTAGTTTGTTCCGATGTTGAGGGGCCACAATAGAAAAAGTAAAAATTGCATTAAACTACCACTAAACAGCATTTTTAGCAATTCTATTGTCATTTTTGTGACCTGTTATACTCAGCAGCTGCACACACTCATACATGAACCATGTAATCCTGCCAACAGCTCAGCAACGCTGATCCTTCCCAATTCTCAAAAACCAAAACAGAGCGTGATTATCGGCTCAAGAACCAAACCTCAGTGGAGAACTCGTCAACTCTTCATCTCTTTTCTTTTTCTCGTTCAAAGTCTCAAAGAATACATATGGAAACGATGTTTAAGCCTTACAGAACACAAAAACATTTTATCTTCTGTGCTGGTATCTACCCATGCAGGCAGCTTGATTATTTGATAAGTTGATCAACTGAAAATTAATCATCAACAATTCTGATAATTGATTAGTCATTTCATTTGTTTAATCAAGCAAAAATGGCAAATATTTGTTGGTTCCAGCTTCTCAAATGTGAAGATTTTGTTGCTTTCACGTGTTTTGTGGAATTGTATTGTTTTGCGATATCCCACTCTGAGATTCCTGCTACCCCAATACAATGGTGCTTACAGCATACAGTTTACTCTGAATAATCCATAGAACACGCTGTTTTCAAAGGGACTTTTTTTTCTTCAGTAAAAAGTAGTTGATGAAAAAGTTCACTGTGTGTTCTGTGGATTATTGAGAGTAACTGGGACAATGCCTCTGGAAAGACACATTGTCGAATACTTTGAGAACAATGAGCCCTTAAGAGGTACATTAGTTCATGGTGTCATTTTACTTCACTATATTTCAGACTCATAAAGAGTATTATGAGAATCAGCAACTAACACCAAATTACCATAACTACAACTATCACTTTGTCTGTGGTTCACTATTTTATTATTGCATTTCTGATATTATTGTGGCTCATTTTCTCGAGTCATATGATTGAATATGAATTTAGTTTTAATGCTGACTGACCCTGAACCTATATGTTTGTGTGTGTGTGTGTTTTACAGGATTGAGCACCTGAGCCTGAACATGGCCATGCAGCTGCTGGTGGGCGTCCCTCTAGAAATGGTCCATGGAGCCCTGCGGATTGGACTGGTTTATGTGTGTGGTGTGCTGGCAGGTGGGTGTGTGGTCTGACATACACACACACACACACACACACACGCACACACACACATATGCAACAATTACAATCTCAGTGCTTCTCCTCTTACTGCGTACGTTTCTCTCCCTCTTATCTACACACTCGCTCTACCCCAGAGACAAATACACACACACACTTTAGGGTTTTGCCTTTCAACTCTGCCGTTGTTCCATCTGCTTGTTGTGTGTTTTTCATGCATTCAACGGCCTATCAGGTTGCAGCGTGTGTTGATGGATACTGGTCAATGACAAAATTTAGCGTATGCGTGTGTGTGTGTGTGCTGGGTGTTCAGGGCAGATGGCCTTGTGTTTCTGTCTTCCTACCAGACGTGGTGGGATGTAGGGGGTTGTCAGTGCCTCATCAAAGCCCCCGCATCCCCCTGCGGTCATGTACAATAGGGCAGAGCAGAGAGAGTCATCTCAGATAGAGCTCAATCAGAGGAACACACACGCTCACATGGTAATAATGAAACAGGAAGGGGGAGTGTGTGAGATAGGGATGAAGAGAGAGAAGAGACAGAGGAGGGGAGATGAATCCATAAGTGTTAATAAGCCTGAGAGGGTTTGGAGAGGGGGGACCTGGATATGAGAAACCTAGAGATGGGACAGGAGAGGAGGTGGGTGAGATTTGGGGGAAACCGAGCAAGCAGCTATAAATGAGAAAGAGAAAGCAGACACACGGCTTCGAACAAAATGTCACTGCTCCCTTCCTACTTCCCTATCAACCTCAGGCACTGGTGCAATTTCAGCCCTGTTCAGCTGAGACAGTAAGTCGGCATTTCTGTGTGTGTGTGTGTGTGTGTGATCATGAGCTCTGTTTTTCTTTGCTGAATCAGTGCACACTAACAAAATCATCCTCTCCCAGTGTCGGGTCAGTGACAAACACCCTAAACCAAATATTTTAGGCATTTTTTTAAACCAGAGGTGACCCTTGAAGCTAAGAGATAACTGGAGTGGAATTATCGGGCTACTCTTCGAGATGAAGACTAGATGAAGGATGGAAACATGTGGTAGTAAGTATGTGATGTGTGTGTGTGTGTGTGTGTGTGTGTGTGTGTGTGTGTGGGTGTGTATTACTCATGTTGTGGGGACTTGCCTTCCTTTTGGGGACAAAATGCAGGTCCTCATAACGTAAATCATAAAATTTCAGAGTGAAAACGTGCTTTAAGGTTAGGGTTAGGTTTAGGTTAAGGTTAAGGGGAGGGTAAGGGTTGGGGTTAGGCAAGTGGTGGTTATGGTTAGGGTTAGGGTAAGTCTACAGGGAATGAATGTAAGTCAATGTAATGTCCTCTAAAGTGATGGAAACACGACTGTGTGTTTGTGTGTGTGTGTGTGTGTTACTGATAACAGGAAAACGCAGAGAGGATCGTGAATTGCAGCCATTGTGATTTTGTTTAATATTCATGAAAATTATGTCTCTATTTCTCTTTCCATCTCTGAGTCTCCATTGGTTCATGTGTGTGTGTGTTTGTGTGTGTGTGCGTTTGTGTGTGTGTGTGTGTGTGTTTGTGTGTGTGTGCAGGGGTCAGTGACAAACACCCCGGGGATACCAGCTGTGGTGGCCTGTAGCATTAACCTCGAAGTGAAATGAGGAGGAAACGCGCCATAAATCACACACACTTATGTACGCAAATACACACACACACACACACACACACACGTCTGCTGTTTTAATTAGATATCGACCACCAGCGGAAGAGAGGAGGCACGATCTGGTTGTGTTGGCTGTGATGTTTCGGTTTGTTGTGTCTCACTGGGCTGTTTTAAAATTTATTTTGGCAGCAGAAGGACTCTCGCCAAAGTCACGATTCTCACAATATTCAACATTTAGCAACAAGTGGGTGGATGTGATAAACTGATATTTGCTTGTCAACGTGGCATATATGCATCACTGTTTTATACGCTGCAGTTTTATGTATGATCATTTTTGTTTATTTGATAGTAAACAGTGTAGAGGGACACGAAAATAATGATTTAACTTCCAGTGTAGTATTGTTGTCTTTTATTATTTTGATTTTTGGTGCATATCTTTGTCACGCATTGTTAGTAACCAAATTTGATGGATCATCACCCAAAGTGTTTGCTTAAAGAATCAATATCAGTTTATATTTTGTATTTTTTAATTAATTAATTTATGGTTTTACTCTCAAATATCTGTTTTGGCCTCAAAAATCACATATCAGTTTTCTGTAACACGTGGGCTTGTTTTGCTATCTTTGACCAATTCTAAGTTTAACCATTATAGTGAGGACATTTCTTGCATTGTGAGGACATTTTGGACAGCTTTTACTACTTAAAGGACCTTGTTTTTCATTACTTGGTAAGGGTTGGGGTTAGGCACTTATTTGTGACATTAGGGTTAGGGGCTACCGAATGCGTTTTGCCAGTGAGGGTCCATACAAATATAGAAACATTTGTGTGTGTACCTGCGGGGGATTTGGGAGGGAAAATACAAATACAACTTATGCACAGGTATTGCTAAAAATCACTTTTTTAGTCAACTGGAATCAGTCAATTCACAACTTTGTATTTTCAGTACTATCGGACATAATTATTTCAGTATATAGATATAACTGAAATGAGAATATTAAGAGAAAATCTTTTGAGTTGACATACTCATTGATACATTTGTTACATGTTCTTTTTGAACAGTTTGACTCAATCCTTGAGCATTTTCAACAAGTGGTAGACAATGTAACCAGTCAATTACACCACAAACAACGACTTTAACTTTGCCACTCAATGACGTTGCCGGATTGAGTGAAGCAACACAACAAGCAATAGCAAACAGAGAGGGGCTCAGCTGGCACATACACGGGTCAAGGCAGAGTTCAGAGGTCAAGTAATGACTCAGAGCGAGGTCGATGGCCCTCTAGGGCCAACACACACTCTGACACTTTAATGGAAACAATGGACTTGGATGTAAAGTACTCACACAAGTACTCAGTCATGGACAGTAGACAAGCACGTAGACACAATAAAACAGGAGTCTGTACAAAGAGAATAAGACAGGTGCAGCAACGGGCAAGAACAAGTGTACAACAGCAGATAATCAGGCAGAAAAACAGACATGTAGACAATTAAGGAAGCAATAGGGAGAGAGGGAAGTCACTGAAAGTCACACAACCCCAAACTCAACTACAGGCACAAGGGGGGTCTCTCACAGAGGACGCTCTCTCTTTAACACACACATAAAACTCTGATGACCTTGTAGATTCAGTCAACTCAACATGCAGCCAAACTGTTGACTTTTTTCATTATGGGTGCTGATGTGCATTGTTATTGTTATTTCCCCTCATGTCTCCGGTTCTTCCTCTGCAGTTTGGAAGAACAGCCAAGATAAATGAGATGCCACTTTCGACTCTAAAAACTACAGGCCTCTTGGGGCCTGCTGAGGGACTGTTGGAGACCGTGTCCTTGTCTGTGTGTGCGTTTGTGTGCACACGCAAACCAAAATAATGATATTAAACCAAGTTAATTACAGGGATGGAGGTCACCCTGCCTAGACACACTTCCTAAACAGAGAAACTACAGAGGTAGAGGTGTCCTGAACCAGGTGTTTGAGTGTGTGTGCGTGTGTTTGTGTGTGTTTGAAGGGGAAGGAAGCAATGTAGTGTGCTTTAAAAGGGTGTAACCGAGGTAGTGGAAGTCTTTGTGCGTATTACTGCTGAATTTTACAATAATACAAACAATAATTTTCAGAATTGATGCTTGATTTTTTTTT
>NTHP01000222.1:459570-493856 GCA_003416845.1 Oplegnathus fasciatus | reverse complement strand
AATTGATTCAGAAACGTAGAAGACACAGAATCTTGGTTCTTGTGTGAATCAATCCCCCCCCCGCCTGTTACAGAGAGGAAAACAGTGTATATGCTCATGTGAGCGTGTGTGGGTGTGTGTTTGTGTGCGTAATTACCTAACTGCTTAGATTACACCGCAGTGTTTAATGACCTGGTGAGTCAGATGCTGTTATTACACCACCTTGCTGTGCTGCCATTATGGTTCACACACCTGGGAAGGCCACACTTTAGCCAAGGAAGAAACTCCTATTTGGGGCTCAATGTCAGCTCCAGCTTTTTAAAAGTCCTTTCATTTCACTTTCAGTGAAAACACACGGTTGGAAGCCAGAGCACTGATTTGAAACTCACTTAGGGTTGTCCATGAGAATTTTTAATCATTTCAGTGCAGCTTTGAAGTCTTATGAAACACAAAGACACCACACAGCGGTTTATGGATTTTAAAAACGCTGTAAAGTAATTACTGAAGCAATTTCTCCTCCATCTTGCTGGCAGGGAGGTAAACAGCTAAATTAGCAGAGTGCCACAAGCTGCACAATACAAGCTGTTCTGCCTAGTTTGGACAATTGAGCCTATTTGATTGGTCAACAATCCCAAATCAGGAAAAATTGTAATCCAATGAGTATATCCTGAAATGTCTATAATCCTAATATAATTATCATTAGGAGACACTCCAGGATGAAATAAGAACAGTTTTCTCTCCACATCACTGAATTCCCTCAGGACTGTTCACTGTGCATCCCCATCCCTCATCTAAAAACATGCAACTATTTCTCTGCAATGGGTTTCCCATTCCATTTTGATGCGGTGTGCATTTTAACAAAACAATTCTCAGGTAAATATGCAGATTTCCCAGTTTATGCAATTCTGTCAATGGCTTAATCACAGTATTATCTAATTTTCAGTGTTTGCAGTGTAGGAGTGTTTTTGTCCAAATACAGTAGCCCACACCTTAACCCTTACAATGCTGTGCTACTTCTCCTATAATAATAATATCGCAGTCAAAGTGTTACATAAAAGCAAAACTCCCTAAACATACTGACAGAATGAGGGCACTGTAAGGATGTGGGCATCAAGTTAATTCAGTTTCAGTGGTGTCTGTATCATGGTGTATGTAGTATACTGGATGTGTTGTTGTTATTTTTTGCACATCTGTATGGTGTGATATATGTGTGGCTCCATATTTCATGTTTTCTATCACCTCATGCTGTGCCCACTCCCATAAATAGCACCATGATTGAGATGCCGTGGCTCATCCTATCATCCCTCCTTATGGTGATTTGATATCTATGAACTCCCTTTCTGTCTGCTGTAATTATATACAGTATGCCTACAGTGTGACATTCTCTGTTGTTGTGTGTCTGTTGTGTATGCGTGTGTGTGAGAAAGACAGAGAGAGAGAGAGAGAGAGATGAAACGTAGCCGGGTGAAATTGAGCTAAATGTTTTCTGAGCGTCGTCCAAACCACACGACGGCATTAATGTACAAAGTTACGAGGTTGGCTAAATGTGGCTGTTAAGCTCAGTTGGTTGATTTTACAGCTATTTGAGGGCTGAGCTTAGCCAGCTGCATTTTTACCAACAATCTCACAGGCTTAAATATCTAAATGGGGTCTACTGCTCAGTGGGCCCGTTTATGTTGTTTATTTACCACGGAGCGAATACTGTATGTCCTTGTGCTCCATGTGCTCCAGAACTACTGCAAGGACTGGGATTATCAGTAAATACAGACAAGGGTTATGTTTAACAAAGATCCAGGTCTCAGGAATTTAACGATAATTTAACACATTCTCGTGCGCCACCAGCTACACGTACCCTCGCTTGACCTTTAGCTCATTTTGTAAGTTTGTCATGGCCCTATGGAGCCTGACTGAAATGGCAGGCTGGACTTTTTTTTGCCATTAGGAAAGGTTAGTGTAAACATAATCATCGCAACTGCTGAGGTGGATATCACAAATCACTTTGCTGATTTGAAACATTTCTTTCAGTTCATTTCTTTCAGTTCATTTCTTTTTCCCCTCGAGCTAAGCAGTAGCATCACCACATTCAAATGCACTTGAGTATGTACGTCAATAAGTCAGTGCATCACCGTTCATACAGCCGCAACGTTTAGCGCTGACTGTCTTCAGTTCGGTAGTACGTTCAGTCTGTTTGTGGTCCAGGCCGTTACGTACAGTTCAGTACAAAACTAGCCTATACAAGCACCGTTTATAAGGTTAATATCCTAATAGCCGGTTATTTACAATAAAGTTATCAGACTATGATTGTTTCTGTGACTTTAGAAGACTTTTAATCTGCTTTTAATGAGGAAGTAACGCACTGTGCATTACAGCTGAGCTGACAAGGGCGCTCTCACTCACCAATGAGGGAAGCTCCACTGCTAAAAGCTACTGATTCTGTCAGTGACAATGGTGAGTCAGCTCAGTTTAAAGATTCGTTGTTGAAGATCCGTTCGTACATATACTGAACATCGATACTACCATTTCGAATTTGGATTTTGGTACCTACCTTTCTTATTATATGGCAGTTTTTTAAAAATGAATAATAAAACATGGAACCTCACCTCAATTAAATTCTTCACCTAAAATTCAACAAAAATATATACGTCCACAGAAACAGAGCAAGACTCTGAAGAACTGTAAAAAGAAAAAGAGAAATTTGGGAGCCACTTGTCCCATAATGATCCAGACTCTCACCAATGTGATACATGGACACAACACAACCCAGCCACAAGACTCAAAGAAATGGACATCGCTATTAAACTGTGATAAAGAGTAGAAGCAAAATGAGATTAAAACAAACAACAAATGACAGTGGTACCAATTCTGTATATTTGTAAATGAGTATATATGCAAATTCTAATGTACAGTATATATTCATGCACGCATTTATGTGTTATGCAAATAAAGTATATTTGTTTTTAAGAGAGAGAGAGAGAGAGAGAGAGAGAGAGGGAAGGTGGGTGAACATAGAGGGAAAGTATAAGGCCATTCATCAACAGCTCCACATGCTCTCCTGTGCAGCGTGGGCAGTTGTGTCTCATATACTTAGCATCAATAATGTACACAGGTCAGTGCCATGGAGAGAAGGGAAGGAAAAGATATACTGAGGAATGAAGAGTGGATGGAGTGTGTGCACAGTGGAGAGAGACAGAGAGTGTGAAAGAAAAAGAAAGAAAATGAGCAAAAGGGAGAGAGAATGAGAGAGTTTGTGTATGCGTAATTTAATAGTCCAACTAAGAATGTCTCTATCTCCTTTTTTCTTTTATCCTGTCTCTTGCAGTGAGAACACATTTCCTCTGGGGTCTCTGAATGTCCCCATATTTAAACTTTTGAATGCTTGAGTAGAAATAAATAGAAATGCTTGATTGGATCTTTTGTGCACGCGATGAATTGGTACCAAGGTGCTAAAGAGAGCAATTCCCTGTTTGCGGCAGCCCAGTTTGTATGAATGCATTTGTTTTACATAAAATCACAGTGTGTGCTGGTACAGTATGAGCAAGCCTCTATTCATGAAGACCTATTTACAATACACCCACATTAAATAGCGAGTAGCAAAGCTGCCTTTATGGCTTTCAAAATAGATGTTTTCTGTGAACAAATGGTCACAGTTCGTACAAAAACAGTTCAAATTAGCCAGTTAGTCACAGTGTCTGTCAGTATGATCCTCTAAGAGAAAAAATATTCAAACTTCTCCCTGAATAATAAAGGCTCAGACTCAGGATTGTAGCACGAGACACATTTCTAATAAACAAGTAAAGTACTGTATCATTTTGCATTGTATCGAATTACAGAGAAATTACACAAAATTTATCCATTTATCCCAAAAAAGGCCAACTGCTGGGCTAAACAAACCTAATCTGGTGAAAAAACATTCTCATGAAATAGTTGTTCTGGAGCTTTTGATCATATCACATGATCTTCAAATGAAGTTGCCCAGTTGGCACAGATGATGGATTTCCATTTTTTTTCCTGATCACTTTTAAGCAGCTATAATTGATAATTTTATAGTAAAAATGGAGCTGCAGTTCGCCTCAGCTCTACGGAGGTTTTATCATCTTTCAGCTGATTGTTTTGATTTTATGACTCACATCTTTACTGTTTTGGTTCAGTCTCGCCACTGTTATAATGTGATCTTCAGCAGCAGGTACCCACTGCACACTCCCTGCTCATCAGCAAACAGCAGACACACAAAGTTAGCGACTAGCTTGTGAACATCGTGGAGCATTTAGCAGCCAAAGAGCCAGATATTTCCCGCAGGAGTTGGTGGAGACCAAAAACAGAGCTAAAAGGAGAGTGAATATTGGACCTACATTCATCAGGTGAACTGCTGGATGTCTTAATAAGCACCTGTTTACAAACAAGTTCACCATATCAACCTACAGTAAAAGGTGATGATATGTTGGTGTTGTGTTTACAGCTTGTTTTTGCTGCCTCCAAGTGGCCAAAAACGTTTATTGCAGATTTAAAGACCTCTTGTCCAGGTTGGTTTAAAAGCTGAGAGTCAAAGTTAATTCTTGACCTTAGACTGAGATTGAATGAGGGCTGTTTCCTCTTATTTCCCAACACAACCTTCTTATGCTATCAGTCATGATTTCAAATTTGGTCTGCATTTTGAAAAACAAAATAAAAAACATCAGTGGCACCGCTAAACAAAGGCTGAATGCTATTGTATAGTTCTATCTGAGGTGAAAGTTCAGTGTTGTTGCTAAAAGGAGAAATCTTCCCCTTACTGAGTATCTGGTTGCTTTCTCAAGATGATTATTTACCAAAAACAAGTTTCTTTGTCATCACTACAGGATCTCTGGCCGTGTCTGTCACCGATATGACGGCTCCAGTGGTCGGGTCATCTGGTGGAGTGTACGCTCTGGTCTCAGCACATTTGGCCAATGTAGTAATGGTAAGTTTTTTGTGCGTGTGCATGTGTAGATGATTATCACATCACTCAGTTGTCCTGTCACTACAGAGCATTGCTACATCATCAAAGCTGCCTGTTTTGGGGCCCAGCAGGTGCTGCTCTATCTACAGATGCCATACATTCCTCGCCATCACCATCAGTTTTTCCTTTTCCCAAAGTGTGTGAGCGTGTGCACACGTTTATGTGACAGCATGTGAAGAAATCCCATCCCACTGCACTCTGACATCTGTGTCTGCTCTGTTTGATCTAAACTCCCCATCATGTGGGTCATCACAGACGCATTAGGCACAAGGCACTCAGGTAAACCTCTATTATGTGTAATAGGGTACTCATTATGTACCCTCGAGATCCTCCACAGCATTCTTGGGGTCGGGTTGGAGGAGTGTGTCCTCCTCCTCTCAGCCGAAATCATATTATCCAACACAGCAAGAACAGATTGGGGGTCGGAGTGTCTCTGGGGCTTTTCAAAATTGATGTGAATTGAGACAGAGGGCGAGATCTCATGTCATTTCATGTCAGCATGTGTGTGTGTGTGTCTGAGGAGGACTTGACCTTCTAGCACAGTTTGTTCTGTCTTTATCATCAGAACTTGAAAATGTCCTTATGAATTCTCCATCCTCTCTTTCTCCCTCTTTCTGCAGAATTGGTCGGGAATGAAGTGTCAGTTTAAGTTATTCCGGATGGCCATGGCTCTGGTTTGCAGTAAGTCTGAATATAGATGCCACATACCTCAGTTTAATCATTATTTTTCAACAGAGGAGTTGTACTTTTAATCTGCTTGTGATACTGTTCCATCATCAGAATGTAATCTCACAGCAAAGGTTATTAGAGAAATATGATTTTGCTCCAAAGGCAACAATATTAAAATTTCTGGCAGTGCAGCTTCAGCATATAGAGGATTTCTAACTGTGAAGACACACTGAGCGTGGCGATACAAAGTTCACCCCTATTAATTTTCTATGTTACATGAACAAAAATCGCTTTGCAAGGCATTGTGGGATTCCAAGAAACCCAGGACTGACAAGTGACACAAGAGAAGGGAGAGGTTGAAAGTTGAAAGTGATTTACCAAAAAAAACGGACAACAAAAAAGTGATGTAGTGGTGGGTCAGAAAGTTTTGTCTTTACCTGCTGTGGATACATGTCTGTGGAGAAGAAGATCATTATTGTAGCTTCTGAAATGCCTTTTTTGTGCGTCCCTTGCCTCCAACATTACAGATGCAAACAAAAATGCTGCTTGGCACAACGTCAAGTAAAAAAGGACAACGAGCATGCTACTTGCTAGCTTGTGACCTTTGACAAGCCCACAACAATGAGTGAGACTTGGCAGAAACTGTCTCCAGTGTAATGAGGTATTGAAAACAGGACTAAAATGTCTAGTGGGAACCTCCCCGGTTTTGTTTTTGCTGGCTTGTGGGTCAGTCTTCGAGTGCATCTCAAACACAAGATGTGTGACCCATATTGTTCGGTAGAGATGTGGCTTTGAGCCAGGGCTTTCAGATCTTCAAAGAATAGAGAGTTGAAGAACATGAATAGCTTTTATCAACACAAACCTTGTCCACCTCGCCCTTGCGTGGATTAGAAATGTTATTGACGGAGTTTCTGTGAAAAGGTCAGCTCAGACTGTCTTGAACAAAATTGGCATTCGTTCTCCATTGGATTAAAGGATAGGTTCACAGATTTTCAAGTTGGTCTTTAAACAATAGTCAGGTGTCCATATGAACATTAAAACAGTTTTTGCTTGCTGTAATCATTCCTCTTACTCCTACCGGTCTTAATTTGCTTCCAATGTAAGTGATGGGGGACGAAATCCACAGTCCTCGTTTTGTGCAAAAATAAGTTCCTTAGTTTATCTGAAAATAATATGAGGCTTCAGCAGTTTGAGTTAGACAAATCAAGTGAGTATCTTCCTATGTTGGGGTCTTTTTAGTACAAAATGTTTACAAAAACAATGAGGGAATTTTGTACCAATCTTGTAAATCGTCTTTGTTGTCAGTATAGTTGTTGGTAACAAAATAAAAGCCACTGTAATTCCTCTACCTTATAGAAGAGACTGTTTTATTACATTTTGGTGTGCAGTAGTTGTCAGGTACATACTTACCCCTTGCTAATATTGTGTTTTTTTCTCTCTCCCTCCGTCTGCTCGCAGTGAGCGTAGAGTTTGGTCGGGCGGTGTGGCTGCGGTTCTACCCTCCAGCCTTTCCTCCGTGCCCCAATCCCAGCTTCGTAGCTCACCTGGGAGGGGTGGTGGTTGGTCTGACGCTGGGCGTGGTGGTCCTGCAGAACTACGAGCAGCGGCTCCAGGAGCAGTCCCTGTTTTGGATCTTCTTCAGTGTCTACACCTTGTTCGTGCTCTGCGCTGTCTTCTGGAACATCTTCGCCTATAGCTTGCTTGACGTGCGACTGCCCCCGCCACCGTGACTTACTTATTAGAGGCAGACAAGACACTGTATCCCCTTTATTCCTCCATCGGTAGATTCCTGGCTGGATGATTCACCTCAGCCCTCGTGTTCGGAGCCCAATCGTGGGGTGATCAGAGTCGTCTGACAGCCACCCTCCTCCCACATCCAGCGCTCTGATGCAGGGAGACACCTGACACGCCGCAGGCCTCGCTGTCGCTCTCATCATACCTTTTCCAGCCCACCTGCTACCTTTTCAGGTTAAGCCTGGCCATCGTTCCCGCTTACCATGCAAGCTAACCTCCACCTGCTCTTTGTCTACATTTCTGTCGGACGCTTGTCTCAAGAGTATCATGTACCAGTGGGACATTCGTTGACAACACCGTGTTGACAAGTGAGAAGCCTCGGATCTAACACAACAGGAATGAGCAGGAACAGTCCTGTCCACATGGCTTAACCGTCTCTGCCTCTTCCTCCTCAATCCAACGGTGCCTTCTCATGGAGACGTCAGCCTGATGAAAGTATTTCTGCACAGTTGCCTCTTGCGTAGTGTGACAGCAGTAAAACCCTGCAGTGTAACCCGTTTTCAGGTGGAGACGTTCCTGAAAATCCTGTAATCTGCCTGCGCCCTCATCTTCAGTAAATTAAGAATAAGGTCATATGAGAATTTAGGCTTAGTTGGTGTTTTGTCATCATTACAAGCAGCTCATAAGCATGAGAGGTTTAGATTAACCAGACAGCAGGATATAGAGAGAGCATGGAGTATAAAGGCTACAGCTACCTTCAAACTTCAGAAGTTATTATGAATTTACCTTTGAAGGAAAGGGTGGGTTTCTATTCAGTGTTGCCTTCAGCATTTGGCACTTCCCCGGAGAAGGATTAATTTGTGTTCAGCACTATTTGAACCTCAAACTTGTGTCTTTTTTTGTGTGCAAGGAGTGTGTACCATTGTGTGTACAGATAAAAAAAAGAAGCAGAAGTGCCATTCAGACTTTAAGCTTTCAAAAACGATGCCAAAACATTGCTACAAGCACCAGGGGAAGAGCACATCCCGGGACATGAATTGCTTTTGTGTAAGAAAAATTCATCTAGTTTTGCCTGTACGGACTCAGTCGAATGTAACAGAAATTTTTCATTATCTCTTAAGAATCTCTGACTGACACCTCTGGAACAACCCTGAAATGCAGTCAAATTCTTTGTCATGTGGTTGTCCTGTGTGGCATTTGCCGTGATTTTTGCGATGGTTGGAAATTGCGAAGAAGCGACAGAAGTTTATTTATTGATTGGTGAGGTGGTGTGTTAAGGGAAGGGGGAGTTAGACTAATGAAAACATTCATCGGTGGGGACAGCTGGGCCTTTCTGAATAAATCTAGTCTTTTTTCCCATTACCAAACGTAGAAGAGCACACATGCCTGACCTCGACTACATCCGGGCTGGGGTCGTTTCATTCTCACATCGGGAGGCAACGTGGGTAAGAAGTAGATCAATGCTCTCTCATTAGTTCCCGTCACAACTGAAATTGTTAATTGATCGAAACCGGGGTAGAAAACGACCGCAGCCCTGAGCTGTAAGTCTCAAACTGTACTGTACTTTAACCTCATGTTACACTGGTAACTGCTTCGCACAAACATTATTATAATGTAATTATATACAGATTAATATTTTAACATGCATTTGCTGTTGATTTTTTTTTTTTAACTTGGTGATATTGGTATGTTGTGTAAATTGTTTGGTCGGTCTGCATTGTGATATGTTAGCTATATCCTGTATGTATCCTATTTAAAAACTGGTTAAAGGTGGTCTGGGATTGTATATAATAAGGGCTATGACACAAAACGGAGTGAGGGGTAAATCGCTGATAATATTTTAACATTGTGCATATTTTGTAGATTTGATATGTACATACTGGAGTACATTAAACAGTTTTATACAAAAACAAAATAGGATTCCTTTGGACTGTTGCTCTCGTTTATATCAGTGTCTCATTGATGTTCCTATTTATCTGTACCCTGGTGAATCTGACTGTGCATATACAGATAATAGTACTTTCCATGTCATTTTGCTGTTTAGCAAGTAGAAATTAGAAGAAAAAAAAGAGTCTGCTAAGTATGCTTGTCATCTTTCTTGTCAGTGTGAGTGGACACAAAGGCATGTCTCTGTGTATGTGAATGAAGGTTCTGAAGCGTTTAAATCTAATTGTCTTGTCCAAAAACCTCATTGTGACCTTACTTCAGGTCGCACATACTCGCACACACGCATACCAGTTTTATTCAAGATTCAGGGACAGGAATTACCCCCCATTGTGCATAGAAAAGTGCTCAAACCAGGCAGGTCTGGAGCCTTGAAGCCAGATTAGCCTCAAAGTCCAAACCCAAAGCAGACGTCAAAGTGATCAATGAAATGTGCGAGCGTACAAAATCAGCCATAATTCATTCAGAGGAGGGACCCTTTAAGCTGTCACTAAACGTCTTCCCTGTCTAGCCGGTACAACCATATGGAGAGTAGCGGTTTTGAAGGCGTACAATGAAAAATTCATTAGGCGGCCAAGGAAAGCCGCCTCAGTTGTGTTTCCCCTTCATAAGTCTCCAATTTCAGAGGTAATCATTCACCTTGGTGAGAAAGAGAAGACAAGTGAAGCTGCAGGGAATGAAAATCTGTCTGAATGCATTTGTAGTGTCTCTGCATTTATGCTGCCTGCTGAGAGCAGCACTTGTTACAATTTGACCCTGTTTTAATATGCATTTCACATCTTTTTAGGTAAACGCAAGACGTGGGACTTCAGTTGACAGTTTATACTCTGATGAACAATTATTACCAATGTTTCTGACTAGATGATGGTGTGACAGTGGCATTGTTGGTATAGTACTTATCCGTTTTCCTATTCTGCCAGCATGTGTGAGTGTTATGTGTCTATGTGTGTGCACATGTGTGGGATTAGTGTACTTCTTTCTGCTTCTACTGTTTTTGACATCAAAGGGATGTTGGTCAGTGTAAGTCAGACTGGCCTTGGCTAATTCAGTGGTCTCTAGTCTTTGCAGGGCACAGACAATTATGACACCATGTGGCCAAAAGTATGTCGACACCAGCAGGGTACATTCATCCTATATGTGATTTTGAACGTCCCATTCTAAGACTATGGGTAAATATACAGTCTCCACTCTCCCTAGCTGTTTGCTCTGACATTAGGATGTCCTTTAATTGGAACAGGCATGGCCTAGCCTAAACCATGAGGAACAGCCCCAAACCAAAAGTACATACATTTTGGTGTCACATGTATTTTTCGTGCAAAATACAGAATGTTTCAAAATCACAGATTGGATGCCAAACATACATCCATGATGCCAAGGCACGGGACCCAGTTTCTATTTCTGCAACGTTGTCTCCATCAAGCGGACACTGATGATATAACAAGTTGCAGTCGTATGCTTGTGCAAAGATGTCTCACGAGGCCAGACCATCTTATAATACGTCCATGAGCCAGACAGCGCGCCCACTTAACTGATACGGGACTCATTCACACCCACATAGTGTCCAGAAGGGAATAGAATAGAGAATAGATATCTAAACACCTGTCAATATAAATACCTGGAGTGAAATAACACAGAGTTCATGCTACCAGAGATATGCTTAACTGATCACGGCCAGAGATGTTAAATTGTCTCTTTGTAACATCCGGATAATTTCGAATTCTAATTCCGGATAATAATCTAATTTATAATTGACCTTAAACAAAGATACTGTAATAAAGTCCAGAATGACTGCAGCTGCCACCTTGCAGACACCTAAACACTCACATTACTGTAGTTATCATAAACACACACTACAAACCATCGTATATATTTGTTTGCTACTTTATGCATGTGTGCAATTATATACTGTATATATAGACTGTATATACATGTAATGTAATATATGATATGATATGAACAAGGTGCAAGGTAGAGTTTATTGTCATTGTCTCTCCATATACATTATACATTATACAGGGGGACGAAAACGCGTTTACACAATAAGAAAAAATACAATAACAAAGACATAAAACAAGTACAAATAAAGTAAAGTGCAAGTAGCATTACGCTGAGTAAAGTTGTATAGACATATAACGTTATATATAACTTTTTTTTTTAACTTAATTTGAACATGCTTATCTTTTTTTTAAAGCTTTTATGTCAGTAAGTAACCTGTTATGAAGACCTGCAGTGAAGCGGGGTCCCACATAATAATACTGTATACTAAGCCTGTATAAATCATTATAATATCATCATGGAAACTGGCTGAAGAAATCTAACTTGGACAGGAGGTATATCTTATGATAAAATTATGATGATTTATTGCTCGAAAATTAGGGGCGTGTCTATGTCATGACGTCTATTTTCTGCCTCCGCTGTGTCCGCTACAACTTCCTCCAGCGAAGCGCCATTTTCGGCGTTGTCACGGGACTACAGCATGCTGTTGTCAAACAGATAATAAGACTCGTATTTCGCGTTGTAAGACCTCTTTTTCAGTATTCCTCAAAAATGGGACGAAAAAAGAAGAAGCAGATGAAGCCATGGTGCTGGTATCCTTTTGACCGGATGACAAAATACCAACGTAGAAACGCCAGAGGCTAACGCGTTAGCTTGACAAAAGGAAGGCCTAAGCTAGCATTTCCGTGGGTTTATCGGCTTGTAAGCTAACGTTAGCTTACCTATTTGGTCATTGGAGGGTAGCAAATAGCTTTGAGGGTTGATTTTAACCCGTCTGTTCATAGTATCTGTAAAACATTTGGCGTCGAGTACATTTACGCAGTAGTAGATTGCGTGAAGTTCATAGTTTTAATGCTATCTTAACTTCGTTCCGATATTAGCTAGCTAACCTGTTAGCCGTGCATTTACGATCCGTTTAGGATTCAAGCGTCAAGGCTGATTATTGTGAAACCTTGTTTTATCCGAGTTGTTGTGTAACTTTACAACTTGGGCTGCCCGTCATTGATTGTAAATATAAATTAAGATTACACCCCAGGGTTTTAAAGGCAACAATATCGTTATTTTGGAGGTTTGCATGTGATTCTCTTACGTTAACGTTACCTTGGTGATTTTGGGTGTTGCTTACTGTATTTTTCGTGTTTTCCTCACGTTTCCTGTTTCGTACATGATCCTTAACTCCTATTCAAGGTACTGTAATCGAGACTTTGATGATGAAAAGATCCTCATTCAGCATCAGAAGGCAAAGCATTTTAAATGCCATATTTGCCACAAGAAGTTGTACACTGGTCCAGGCTTGGCTATTCATTGCATGCAGGTGGGTGCCTTTTCCTACTTTAGTTCATCCTATTTTAGTTCCTGAGTTTTAGTATCTTTGGTTCCATAGTTCCTGGGACGTTTTGGTCAAAAGGGTTATTAGCTGTCCTCATAGAGTGGACAGTGAATGTACTTGTTGTGATAGTGTGCACTGGCTCACTTTGCATGTGTTTCAGGTGCACAAAGAGACGATTGATAGCGTACCAAATGCAATTCCGGGAAGAACAGACATCGAGCTGGAGATCTATGGTATGGAGGGGATTCCAGAGAAAGACATGCAGGAAAGAAGACGGACATTAGAACAGAAATCACAAGGTTTGTACACTTTTACTTTTTATTTACTTTTACAATATGAGAAAAAGCACAATGATTGTATATTTGTACACTAAAGCCTACATGACCAAGTTAAATATTTTCTTAGATTTTATAATGGTATTGTGTATTTGGAATGTTACGAGGTTGACGGAGCTTCCTGATAATAGGTAGCATGATCATGTGGTAAAAGCCATGAGAGGTAGTGGAGCACAATGCTTAAAGTGCAAGGTAAATCTTGGGGTATCCCATCTTAGTTAATTGTATGTTCTATAACTACTTTGTCTCTGAAGGCTGTGTGCTTACATTAAAAACAACCCTGTAGTTATTTTGTAGACGCTTGGGTTTATTTACATTTTCTTTAAGCATCACCATTACCTTTCTTTTTCAGAGAGTCAAAAGAAGAAGTCAAACCAGGACGACTCTGATGAAGACGACGATGACGATGATGAAGCAGGACCATCAGTTCAGCAGGTTGCTGCTGTCCAGCCCCAGCCAGGCTACGCTGCTCCAATGGCCCAGCTCGGGATGCCTCCTGTGGCTGGTGCACCTGGGATGCACCCTGGAGGATATCAAGGCAAGGACCTCTTAGTAAACAGCAGAAGTTGGGAATCAACACTGACTCAGTTTGACAAATAATTCACATGGACCCTGTGACTTAGCTGGCTCTAACAGGCAATCCTAAAGAACTTTAACAATTGTAACTCCATGATAGGACTTTTTCATATACGAAATTATGGTAGCTGGATCTCTTTGGCAAAGCTGTTTATTTTTATTTATTTTTTTCTCAGGAATGTGCTGGCGAAAAGTATTGAACACAAGCATAAATCATTTGTGATGCATTGTGACTTTATTTCAAATACTAAAATACTCAAAGTTTAGGATTTGAGACTTGAATGTGACTTGCAAAACCTTGACCTGGTCCCATGCCTGATAATTAGGTGGATTATTGCACATTTAATCTTTTGTTGTGTGTTCAGTTGCCTAGGTGTGTAGCTGCCTGTTTAGAGTGATGCAATGTTGAGTTGTTAGTAAACAGAACATGGCCTCTGACTCATTGTTACAGGAATGCCTCCTATTATGCCGGGCGTTCCTCCCATGATGCATGGCATGCCTCCTGCCATGCATGGAATGCCACCAGGGTAAGAGCTCTCTCATTGACTCAGATTCAGTGCAATTTTTTTCTGTTTGATTCTTTATTAATCTGTACTGATCATATGCCCGCACTGCAACTTATTTGTTTTGGGGTATAAATTAGATGTAATTTTATTGTAGTTACAGTAACCAGATCATTATATCTTATTGGTCTTATTTCCTTTTGCAGCATGATGCCAATGGGTGGAATGATGCCTCCCATGATGCCAGGGATGCCTGGTATACCACCCGGTGAGTTGCGTTTGTATTTGGATTACAAAAGACATTTAAAAGTGTTAGTGTTATGTTATTTTTCCCAACGATATTGTCTGTGAAATGTATGATTTCTAATAAATAATGACCTAAGAAATATGTGGCCACATCACTGAAAGCTGAAACATTTTATACCCATGTAGCTAAGAGAACCCTATTCATTTGATTGTTAGATCATTACCGCTCAAAGTATAATTCCCACTGCCTACAGTTTTAAATTGTTACGCACAGCAGGTGTAACTGAATATGTAACATGTCTTTATCTGTTAAGTGAATGGTTTCAGTTTTCAGGCTGACATAGCATTAATACCAGTCTTGAGAAACAGCCACTGGTCTTTGAAATTCTTGCTCCTTCTGTGCTCTTTATATGTTTTCAATGTAATGGTGTGAGATGGGTTATTTGACCTGTTTGGTTGATTGTTTAGGAATGCCTCCTCACATGGCTCCAAGGCCAGGGATGCCCCATATGGCCCCAGCCCCCACAGCAGGAGCGATGCCCAGTCGACCGGCAGCACCAGTGGTCCAGCCCGCCGTCACCAAACCTCTCTTCCCCAGCGCAGCACAGGTGGGCACCATGCACATTCACACATACTCGCACATAGACTTTTCAGAGATTTTAGATGTTTCTGTAAGCCTGTTCCCTTATTCAAGGTAGATAATATGTAATAATATTTTTCGCTTGTATTTCTGATGTTCCGTTTCCTCTTTTTCTATAGTCAGCTGTTCCTCTTTTTCTGTCTTTCTCACCCCCATTTCATTATTCAGTCAGTGTCACTATTACGTAGTATATTTTGTTCTCATAATTGAATTTGGATAGATTATGTGGACATGTTACATGCCAATGCTGTGATCTCCTTTCCACCATGCTGCAGATGGGCTCTGGTGTTCATAGCAGCACAGCAGCTGTTTCCTCTCCACCTGCAGACCTTCAGTCTGTCTCTTCCCAGCCTCCCTTTCCTAACACGCCACAAGTACGCTCACAGACAGGACTTTGACTTGGACTGTGGCAGCTGCATGTTGCTTTTTTATTAACTCTGCCTGTAAAATTCTTAAGTTTGAAACTAGACTGATCACTAACTGTATTTGCCTTTTTAGCCTACTTGTGCATCAAAATGAGCACGTTGGCCTTAATGCTGGTGTCAGAGGATAATCATCCCCAACAATAACTGACTCACCTTGAGCTCTGTGAGCTTCATCACTGTGCATGTGCTTTAATTAACACAGAATGAGGCATAACAATTGATTTACATGGATATTATTTTGCATCATCCACCCATCCTAACCTCTGGAGCATGTTATCTGCTATAGCTACTCATCATGCTTTGAAATGCCTTTGTGCGTTGCAGCAGTACATAACACGCTGTCAGATTTTTTCCTCAATTTGAATTCTAAACGTCTGTTTGTTTTTATTTGCATCTCAGGGTTTGAGTTTAATGTAGTAATTAATTTCCTGTTCTGGACACAAGGGACCATGATACAATTTCGCTAGATTCAGAGTGAGCAAACCATGAATATAAACATACGTTTTAGTATTTAAAAAAAGCAAACCTCTTTAACTGAGTGTTGAGGGTTTTATATTTCTCAGAGTACTTTGTTACATAATGATTGTCACAAAGCTACAATCCGTTGACTCTTTAAAGTTTTTTTTTTGTATCTTTGATAGGTAAGAAAGCAGCAGTTTGGACTTATTTTTACCAGTCAGTTACCTGTATTGTGTCTTTACACAGGCCCAGCAGAGCACTTCAGGAGCTGCAGCTTCAAACTCCCACAGTACAGCCGCCTCCTCCGACCCTCCCAAAGCAACATTCCCTGCCTACACCCAGCCCTCTGTCTCTTCTTCTTCCACTTCTTCTTCTAACCCCTCTAGCAGCACTGTGGCCAAACCCCCAGCCACAGTGGCCAGTAAGCCTGCCACCCTCACCACCACGAGTGCAACTAGTAAGTTGATCCACCCTGATGAGGATATCTCACTGGTAAGTTGCTTGAGCTTTCTATTTTGCCCTTTTCACAGTAAGTAATGACTGATACGTATAATAGTACATATAGTAATGAATGGGTTGGTGCAATATTTGACCATCAGTCTGGTTCTGAATATCAATATCACATAATTGGATATTTATGGAACATCCGCCAAGTGTCAAATGGAGCTTTTAGATTGTTTATCCTTACTCTTACTTAGTAGTTTCTCTTTTGTGGTTATGTTGAAGGATGATTCTGAACTTGAATATCCTCAGTGTGAAATCAGGGCACGCCAACATTGGTACCCAATTCCTCATCATTTTTTGTGAGTGTTTATCTTTGTACTGTAAGGGGCATAACAGTGTTTCTTTAGTCTGAATGTTTGCTTTGTGTGTTGTCCCTGCCAACAGGAAGAGATGAAGGCCCAGTTGCCCCGCTACCAGCGTCTTATACCCAGACCGGGTCAGGCCCATGCGGCTGCTCCCCCAGTGGCAGCTGTGGGCAGCATAATGCCCCCACAGCAAGGCATGCCACCACAGCAGCCTGGCATGAGGCATCCCATGCATGGTAAGAAAATGCTTGTGAGGAAATTAGTCTGTGTACAATACCCATGAGATGTTCTTAGAGTTTGTGAATTATATTTACAGTCAGTTATCACCATATAGATTATATTATCAGTAATTGTGGCCCCAGTCTTTAGTTTGCGGGTTTGTCGTCGTCGTACCTGGGTGGTGTGTACGTGCCGCCGGCATCGGAGTGAATATCAATAGGTCATTTAAAAATATTGAAGAAAATCACACTTGACTGCAAAGTAAACTTACCTTTTATATATTATTATATGATTATATATATATATATATATATACACACATACATACAGGGATCAAGGCAAAAAAAAAATCTTCTGACTGAAATTTTTCTCAGGCCAAGTCATTCCCCATTGTAAAAAAGGTTACTGAGGAGGCCCTCACAGTAGCCTTCGACGCCCGCTAAACAAATAGCACAATATATAAAATTCAGCACCACCCCAAGCATAACCATTGCTGCTGTTCTATAATGAAGCCATCAAGTTGTAAAAAGGCTTGAACCTACACTTTATGTACATACTCGAGACCAATATGCGTTGGCCTTAGGAGTAATAGCTGAAAACAAATACCACCTATTATTTGGTGTCCATCTGGCATTCATTCAGAGAAACTAGTAGGTTTTTGAGCATGAACTACTGCATCATTTCAACTAAGGCCACTCCAGAAAATAACAAAACATAAAAGACACGATTCTCAGCTTTATCCACATACAAAAATCTTTGTTGACCTGACAGTGATTCATCTTTTCTGAAGCATTAAAATATTGGTGTGTGGCACACTGTGAGCCCGGCGGCTGTATAGCCTACTGGGCACCATGAGTTTACACTACTGTCAGATGCGCACCCATTCTCACACACACACACACACACACACACACTAGCACCACTTCTGGGGCGATAGAAACAACTTCACTTGCAGCGGGTGGTTGAAAAAGGTGATAAATCCGTAGCACGTGCAGTGCAGCGAAACCAACGTGGTATAAGATCATTAATACACATTAAAAAGTAAAAAAAAAAAAAAAAAAATTTTTTTAAATTGCACAATGAAAATGGGAAATTATCTTGTGGCACGGGTGGCTTAAGGGACGAGTCTTTGATGCTTCCTTGTACAAATACCTTTTTCAAATACAAGGCTATGTCACATCATAATCGGGGTGCAGGGGGTGGCGGTGTGTGTGTCTGGGTTTGAATGGATTGTTTTGGATATGTGAAGGGGCATGTTCAAGCTAAAATTGGGTGTTAATTTGCTTTTAAATAACTTGTTTTTAAATTTTTAAATACAAACTGCCACGTTGGAATTCATCTATATAAACTGCAGTGAAATCAACTGTTGAATCTGTTTAACACATTCTTCTCTCCCTGTGTGTCTCTGCAGGTCAGTATGGCGCTCCTCCTCAGGGCATGCCAAGCTACATGCCTGGAGGGATGCCTCCATATGGGCAGGGTCCTCCTATGGTGCCCCCTTACCAGGGAGGCCCTCCCATGGGCATGAGGCCGCCCGTCATGTCTCCGGCTGGACGCTACTGAAGCAGCAAAGCAGCCACCACATTAGGTTTGAGGTTAACACCTTTCTCTCATCCTTGTGCTTTTTCAAACCTAGCTGCAAACAAAGAGCAGTAAGACCAGTGGTGGTGAAGACAAACATTATTTGTTAGAACACGTGGACATTAATGTAACATCTTTATTGGAAAACAGCCAAACACCACATAAGTTCCTGAAAGCTATTTTGTTGTTATCTGATTACATGTGAGGATATTTTTTCCCCCCATAGGTTTCACTCAGGTTAATAGAAGTGAAGTGTGTTAAAATGATTCATATTTCTTTTGAAGCTGCTGGAGTTACATGAACGTACCAACCCCTTACAAAGGCAAGTTTCTCTTGTAAACATTTGTTTAATTTTATTTTGTTTATTTTTTTGGGTAGATTGATTGAGGCCCTCACAGCATGCTTAGGTGCTGTTGGACTTGCGTCCCCAACCTTGGTTGGTGAGGGTCTCAGTGATGAAAATGATTCCAACTAAGTAGTGTTACAAATTCATGACTCATCAGTCTCTAGCTTTATTCTTATTTCAGGTTTGTTTTTAATATTTCCTGGTCAAAAGGGTACCTGTATGCATCCTTTGTAATGTTTTATGAATCTGTTGTAATAAAATTCATCTTGAAATCCAATGCTGGTTTGTCCTGACGTACGTGGAGGTGAGTCATGAAGGTTTGTACTGGTGTTGTATTTCTAGACATCTTACGGCTCTGTTTAACGACAGGATTTCATCAGGTATTTAAAAACCAAGTTTGCCATCATCTATTTTTTGTCCACCCTTACATCGTCTTAATAAAAGGCTGGATATTACAAAATAAAATGCTTTCCATCAGTTCAGAAACAGAAAAAAGATTTAGTGTGCTCAAATCTTGCCCACCACCAGCCCAAAACTAAGATGTTGGCCAACTTCAGGTTCCAAATACTGCATGTTACCTCATGATAATGATGGAAATAACTGCAGATTAAATGATCATACTTGTAGATATAGTACACTTACACGGCAGAGAAAGAGAAACTAAACTTCATTCCTGATTCATTAACTTTTTTTTTTTTTGTCTGTACATACAGTACTGAAACATGCATGAATGCTATAATGTTAGTGATTGTCATATCTCATAGTCATGTCCCCATAATGCACTACAGGGGGCAAGCAAAACCACAAACCCAGCAATGCAGTAGCTCTGTGTTAAATTCCAATTTTGTGAAGCTCAGTTCTCGTTTGTTTTTTGTTTTTTTGTTTTTCTAAGATTGAAAAGTTGATTAAGGCTTCACTTTCATTCTTTGGAAGTTCAAGGTTGGGGATTTATTTATGTTTCCCCATACCACATAACCACTGACTTGCTGATAAGTCAGTGGTTATCAAGTTCAGTTGTTTATCCCTATGTAAATCTCAAATGGTGGTGTCTGTAGTTGTTACTTACAGCAGCAGGTCCCTGAATTGCGAGTGCATCCATACCTGGTTTGTGCTGTAGAAAGTAAAAGTTTGAAAATGTAAAGACATAATCCAAACACAAGAAAAACTGCTTTAGCAAGAAGGAATGGCGGTCACAAGGAGACCCTCACCAGCACTGACGGATGCCTGACAATATATTGCTAAACAGTGCTTCAAATTACGGCAGAATGACAGTAAATCAACACCTGTCACGGTCTCAGGAATAACTGCTTTGCTACATTGGTGTTTACTGCAGTGTTAGTTTGTATTGCTGGGTGGTTTTGTGTTTTGTCCATCCTCTCCTAAATGTTTTACGTAATCATCGGCCAGTGTCATCTGCAGTGATCTGATTTGCTGTACAGAAAGTAATCTCTGAGAATAAACCCTTGTTCGTGCAAAGATGTAGACAGCGGCTGCACAGATTTGAGTCTGTAGTGCACACTTGGATCAAAAAAAACTTGGTGGCGCAAGAAGTACTTGGAGGTATTTAGTGTAGCACAAGTTTTTCCTCTGCCCATCTCACTTACTGCTTTGTATTTGTTTTTGTTGTCTGTAGCCCATCCATATCAGCCTTAAAACCCACTCAGCTGGCATGACAGGTCAGTTAAACCCAGTAAGTACCAGATGTTTATTATAGTGGGGGTCTCTCTTGTACAACTGGATGCTAGGCCTTGTATTACATGATGTATTGTGTATAATGTATGTTTTTAAAATGTATAAGATGGTTGAAGACTCTTGCATAAGCATTAAAGAGAGAAGATTATGCTTAAGTGACATGTTAATTCCATTAAAAGGTACAAAGGTCTGGGCATTGTAGATGTTGAACTTTTATGGTTTCGTCCTGTCTGGTATGAAATGGACTAACATGGTAAGTAGTCAGCCTTAAAGGTTGTGTGCGTTTGGGGCGTTAAAGGCTCGGCTCATCCTAATGAGAAAGAAAATGATCACTTTTCTCTAGTGGTATCTAGCACTGTGGTTCCCAGCTTCTGGCTCGTGACCCCTTAAAGAGGTATTCCACTTCCATTAAAATTGCAAGACTTCAGAGAGACAGATTTTTAAAATGGTCAGAATTAAAGTATCAAATGAGGAAGAGATATCCCATGCAATTTCTTTACAACAAAGTACTTCCAGTGAAAAGGGCCATTGTTTGTGCAAAGTAGTGTGGCAGTTGTGTTGCAACTTCCTTGTCTGAATTGAGCGTCTAAAGATAGAAGGTGTTGTATACTATACAGACCGCAAAGCCCTTGAGGCTGATTTATGATACTGGGCTATATAAATAAAATTGACATGACAGTTGAATTTTTAATTTCAATGTGGTGAGAACCACAAACAAACATTTACCTTATTGGTATTGCATTATGGGGGCAGAAACAGATCTCTAGATCAGCATGGTTAGACGCCACTAGAGAGAAGTTTTTTGAACGTGGGTGAACTGACTCTTAAAGTAAAAGCTCAGAAGTGTTGGCAACAACACCTACTGAAGTATCAAATGTAAAAATATGCATCATGCAGATTAGCTCTTTAAATCCAGTATGTAAGGAGACTTTGTAACAGTAATGAGTTCCACTATCATGACCAGTCAAACTTCCTTCACCTTTCAAGTAATATTTTCCAGCTCTTTTGTTTTTAGATCAGGTGTATTTGTATTTAGATGAATACAAGCTGTCCTATAAAGAACAACTGTCCAGAAAGTAACTTGACATTTGAATGAAAATGTGACACATCACAAATGTCTGATTCATATTTTGTGTTTTAATAAAAGAATTGCATTATTTTACCTGCCACTTGTTTTTCTTCCTTTTACTGGATTCAAACTTTGAAAAGTGAAATCCTCTATTCTGAAGCTCCAACATGTTCAGGTGGTGTGTGTGGGCGTGTATTACTCATGTTGTGGGGACAAAAATGTGTTTACGCAGTTACATTGTGGGGACTTGCCTTCCTTTTGGGGACAAAATGCAGGTCCCCATAATGTCAGAGTGAAGTTTAAGGTTAGGGTAAGTGTACAGGGAATGAATGTAAGTCAATGTAATGTCCGAGAGAGAGAGAGAGAGAGAGAGAGAGAGAGAGACCATATGGGGGATATTACGGGCCTCTTAAACAGATCCACATCAGACCCACTACTCCCCATGATAGAAATGCTGACAAACTCTGCGGTGTTAGACACAGTCTGATGCATTTAGCGTTTATAGTACTGTAATATGAGAGGATACTAATAAGATGAGCAGTGACAGATAGTTCAGATAACTTGCAGAGTGAAATAATAGAAGCATTTAATATTTGGTCAATTCTTGTGAGAAAATTAAGATACTGTGAAATAAGTTAACTATGTAAATAATAGTAAAAGTAACAAGATTATTTCAATATATTAAATTACAATTTGATTATTCTTTCTGTATTTATGAATAGGAGTATTTCCTAATGTTAATTCAGTACCCTCTTATTTAATATTGACCATTTTGCAATACATCATGAGCTTTATATATGTTTTGAATTGAAATTATTACCTACAACATAAGTAGGAAGTACAGCCATTAGATGCATGTATTGGTGTAAAAGGTAAGGAAATGGAAACGTGTTCTGGTGGGCTGTCTTGTGTACAATTCCAGGATTTACTTATGCAAAACCTGAATTTGTGGTTATAGAAGCATCAGTGAGGGCAGACTTGCTCCACTAAATTGCACGAGTGGTTTGAGACCTCCCAAACGTTTTGCTTGAAAGCGTGTAAGCCCCACCAACTAATGTTAACAAAGCGTTATGATGCGTTCACAGTCACTGGCAAAAAAAATAAAGTTCAGCTGATGAATTAAAGTGATTAAATGCATTTCAAAGAGAGGCCCTTGAGCTGCAGCCTCTCAAACTGCAGCACTCAGAAAACAAAAGCCACCTGTTGTAAACTTGCTAATTTGTGGTTTCCTGCTGGACGAGCAGAACGATGCAACAATGGTTCTTCAGAACTGCTCGTGCATCACATAGGGTGGCTGGAGACTGACTTTACACTGATATAAGATACATGAACCACAGAGCAAACCAACTGTTGAGAGATAAACATCGACTTCCACTTTCCATAACTAACTGCGAGAGTTGAGTCAGCCCCTCTGGTGTGTTTATAAATGAATAATGGACTTGCATCGTTTATGTTTCTGCAGGTTTGCACTTTGCTGTGTGTGCATCCTAAATTCAAGCCATTCTTTATCTCATTTCCATTTCTTATTCTGCATTCAGATTGTGTTACAGCTTTGTAATGGTGTCATTTCTTCGTTCGTTTTTTCATCTAGAACTTTTTCTCACGTCTGAACTGCAGTTCAATGTGTGAACAAAAGTGAACAAGGTTAAAATGCCTGCCATTCAGAAATGAAGAAGCCTCTTGGACGAGTGGCAAAATGTCACAAAGGACAAAACTGTAAATCCAGTTGCCTTCGACTTTCTACTCCTAGATATCCAGGAACCAGAGTTGTCCTTTTCAAAGTCCAAGTTTTCAAAGTCCAAGTTTTCAAAGTCCAGAGAAGGTCTCAAGTCTAAGTCACAAATCTTGAAAAACAAATTACAAGATGGAAGTCTCTTACTGCTCACCATTACATGGCAAGACACTTGAACATTTTCCTTTCAAAACCATGTAAAAGAATAGGTCAACATTTTTTCTATCTATAAACACGGCTCATGTGCCCCTTATGTGCAATGAAAAAGTTGCTGCAATCATTCCTCCTGTCCTTACTGTCTGTGAAAAGTTTAATAGCCTTAAATGTTTTTTTAAAATAGTAAGAGACCAGGTTTTTCCAATGCATAGGCCTAATGATCACGACCATATTGAATCAGTCATAGCTCCACCTACTGACAACAAGAAGTCGGCCTTACGTGACAAAGATCATCTGATTTACATGAAATTTGCATGGTGTGGTCTACGCATGATATACAGCAATATGACATATAATTAGTGTGTTTTCTCTAGTGCCACATAGTCGACACAGAAAGTGTCCCCCCTCCCCCGAGTTGCGTGGGGGTGCGAGGGCCCGTTCAACACTGCTTGCAGCTTTAATCTATTTCATTATTGTACTAAGTCAAAAGTTGAGGCGTCTTTGGGCTTGACGTCGAGCCTGAAGGTCACATTTTTGTCAATTTTGTCAGACTTAAGTCTCAGGTGTGCAGTTCTGTTTTTTGCTTTCAGTCAGCAGGCCATTTGTAGAGTTGGCAGTCCACTGATGCAAATTATCATCAAGAAGCAGACTCATCCTGTTCGGAAAATCATTTCCTCTGGGATATGCAAAAATATTTTGTCTGTGGAAAGTTTTTTCTCAAGCATGTGAAAGGCAATTCATGCAAATTCAATCAAATTGTGAATGAATTTAATTGAACTTAAGAGTCGGGTCAGACAAAAAAAAAATTGATCTTTAAGGACGTCCATGCACATTTTGGGTCTTACTGTGCTGCTGATCTTTGATAGATGCTTCTTTATCTTATCCTGAACTTTGAGTCCCAGCTGTGTCGTTACATTTAAAGTTCTTTACCGCTTCGCCTTAGAAGGAGCTGATCCATCATATGTAGTGTTGGTTAGTGTGTGCTTCCTCTTGTGTTTGTCTTGAGGTTTGAAGGTGGAGCTTCATGGAGTTCCTCTTGGTTTCATTTACAGCTAACCAAAATTTTGACATCCAGTTCTGGGTGCTTGCATCTGTGCTGTCATGGTTTACATCACTGGCCTCCCTCAAAATCTTAATTAGCGTCTTCTGACAGTGTTAAAGATGAGTGGGATCCAGTACCTGGCTTGTCTGTGGACTCTGCTCCTCACACAGACGGGACGTGGTAAGTGTAGTTCAGGCCGGTCTCATCACTTGCGTCCTTTTCTTTCTTCTTTTTTGAATTGCACTTAGAGCTGAAGAGTTGGGAGTCAATTTCTTATACAGGGGGTGGACAAACTAACAGGAACACTTCACAATATAATGCACCACTTCAAAAAAAAGTGAAAGTTTTGGCTGTCAGGTTAATTTAACTTTAGTCATATTTCAGGCCGCAGTTTGTAGTGGTATCACGGACTATACTCTGAGGTGTTGCTGTCATTTCGTCCTTCTCATGTATATTGAATGGTTGCTCAGAAGATTACTAAATAGGATTTAAAAAATGGGAGATGCACCTCTTCCAATATTTTTTTATTTTTTTGAGCATAGTGTGTTTGAAATTTTGTCAAACATAAAGTTTAACCTAATATTTTAATTTACGTACTGGATTCATTATGTATTTGTTGCTCTAATCACCTGCAAAATGTTTCTAAAGCAACTTTTATTGTGAAATTTACACACATTTTAGAGTATATAATCACTTTTCTCACCAGACTAAAAATGGATTATGTGTATTTCTTTTTTTGTTTTTATCAAGTATGCAGTGACATTCAGTTCTTGGAGAAGAATGAGGGGGAATCTGTGGTTCTTCACTGCGTGTTCGAGCAGACAAACCTTTATCCCTTCGGTTTCTACCTGACACGTAGCTGGCTGCGTCGCAGTGACATACTGTTCAAGTACACCGAGACCGAGTTCACTGTTGAGAACGACGATGACAAAAATCGCACCAGTGTCAGCGGAGACCCGAGCAGCCACTCTCTGAACGTGACCATCTCTCAGCTGAGGGTCAGTGACACAGACCGCTACCACTGTGATTTTGTGGTGGAAAACCCTTCCTCTGAAGACCAAAGACTGCGTGGAAAGACTGAATTCTTCCTCCTTGTTACTGCTGGTGAGTTGTTGTTTCTTTTTTCCCTTTTTTTTTTCATTTCATCCCACACACTCTTCACCTGTTTGTCACCCACAGGAGGTTAAACTTTCCACAACTACCACCTACACTACCACAAAACAAGAAGGTCAAAACATCCACGAACGTATCCACAGGGGGTTGACATTTGTAGGTTGCGTTTGGTGCTGTTGTTTGCTTAGCACGAGTGCTCCCACTAAACACCACTGTCTAATCAGGCATACTTTATAAGGGGTTGTAAATAATAATGATGATTGTTAATAAATTAGATTTGGTCCAGGTGCTTTGCAGCCAGAAGGAAAGTGGTTGAACTGTAAATTGACTTCCTTTTGAATTAAAGAGCCAACTAAAGATAAAAAGTATATTATGCTGGGGGAGGATACACACCAGCAAGAGGCAACCCAAAATTTCTCCTTATTAATGGTGTTCTGTAATGATTCATCAACACGAATATAAAGCAATTAATAAATCCTTGTATAAAGCATGCCTTATTAAAAATGGTACCATGAAGTCTTATTTTCTTTGAAGTGTGACCGTTAACTTGGTCTCTCAGCAGTTCCTGAAACCTCCTCACAGTTCAACACAGCACTCAGCTGCCTGTCTTTCCTTATTTTGAACACATTCGGCATTTTGTCCACGATGACTCACTCTGCTCAGTGTTTAAGCACTGCCAATTGTCAGAATAGCTTGATGGCCATGAATCGCCTCATCTTATTACACAGTGCTGGTTCCACACCTGAACATACAACCCCACCACCACAAACAATAAAAAATTAAAATCATACTGAATTTTATTAAAATTGAATTGAGATTACTGTTTCTTTTCTGAACATACAGTACAGTATAATTCAATATACTGTCCCACAGATATCAGTTTTAATATGATGATTTTATTTGTTATTTTTATATAGTATGAATTCATATTTTAGGATACACTGAAGTTTCTGTTTCTGTGAATCTAGTATTACTGCCTGTAGACTATACATATATTTTTTTGTTGATTGAATAAAAGGTGGTATTCACTTAGTCCTGTCTGGGTACACTTACAGTGTGTGTGCTCAATAATGCCACTACTCTAAATACTGTATATAATAAACTGAGAGCTCCCCCTGATAATCTTACAGCTGCTAACCCAAAAACATATTTGGATTATCCAGAGGAAAGGGGATTTGGATCTTTGCTTAAAGTAAAAACGCCACAGGTCATATTCTAAGTTTTATTCCCTCTCCCCTCTGGAGATGCCCCTGGGTCGGGGGACATGGGGTTGGTAGAGACGTGTGCCGGGGGATCGGCCGTGCTCCCCTGTCTCCCTCCACACGGGGGAGGCTTGGCCGTGGAGGGGGTGAGTCTGAAGCGGCAGAGGGGCCGGGCACCGGTGGAGGTGTTGTACCACTCAAAGCGTCACCACGGCAGCAGCCCTGCATCCTCCTCCTCCTCCCAGTTCCCTGTTGAGAGGGTCCAGCTGTCCTCGGCCACCGGCCCCGGCGGCATCACCTTCAACCTCACCCTGCGGCAGCTGCAGCCAGACGACAGCGGCCTGTACAGCTGCCAGCTGCTCCTGCGTGGCAGGCCCGAAAGCAGCACCAGTCTAGGGAGACAAGTGTTCTTTGTTTCTGTGAAAGGTGGGTCACAGCAGGACTTGATGGCCAGGTTACTTAAACGAACTTGCATTTTTTTTCGGCTTTTGACCATTTCTTTTTTTAACTGTTGTTCGCCCATGTGTTTCCTCCACCTCATTTGTGCTGCTGTCTATCAGTGACCTCTCAGTCCAGCTCTGATATCTCAGGATGTTAGCCTTCTACTAACATAACACTACTAATAACATCAATAACAACGGCAATAACTTTTTCCTCTGGTGTTCATATGTTCATGTCTCGCAGTATTGTTGTTGTTGATTTTTGTTTCTTTTCAAATAATTATTTGAATTGAGTAGATTCAGGTCTCACATGCTCTGAAACTCATGCAAAAGAGCTTTCTATCACTCCTATGAGTTTCACTATGACAATGTTCTTTTATTTTTTTACTTGTATGTCTGTGGGTGTGTGTGCGCCACTGATAACACCAGACAAAAATAGACATCAAAAAGGGATGTTAATAAGGCTGAATCAATCTGGTAATATTTATCTGATGTATGTAGTCATCCGAAAGTGTCCAACAGTGTGTGGGGGGTTGTGATGTAGTCGTCCATATTAAAATATAATTATAGGATTTAAAATATTTTAGTTAGACTAATAATAAATGTATGGTTTTATAATATAAGCAAAGTGAAAAACTGAGCAAATTGCTGTCCTGCTATAGCTGACATGTCAGGCGATGTTGGGCGGCGCCAAAATCCATTCATTCACAGATGCAGAACATTTTTTTGAAATCATAATTATTTGTCACAAAGGATAGGTCTGGTGATATTCTGTGTATTTCTTACTGTTGACAAATCCCATGAAAAAAGACTAAAAGCAACAATGAATTTATCCTACTAACAAGTGTTGCCAAGAATTGTGTATCCAAAGCCCAATATAGTTTATTCCTCTGTGCCATAGACCTCCATTGTTTATTAGAAACACATCAGTGAGCCACACTATTGCACTGGATGACATGTTCCTTCATTACCATCAACTTGGGCACTATATATATATTTTTTTAAGTAAATCCCACATACATCGTCCTGCTGCTGTAAATACTCACTGGCATAACAAATGTGTATCAATCCGCAGCTGAAAAATAGTCCCCAACAAATACACTCTTCTGTTTGAGTGACAGTTGCTAAAAACTACTGTGTCCAGCTGTTTTAGCAAATTATTTACCCTTTTTAAAAAAAAAAAAAAAGAAATTATAAATTGTGGCCAGTTTTTAAAGATTTACGTCTTCACTTGTAAAATATTCACATGTATAATTTAACAGGTTGACTAATAGATTATTTAAAATAGAAATTCTACTGAGAGTCTTGTGTTTGAGATATTAAATGTCATTGCCATTGAGCTCATTTCCCACTTTCAGTGAGCAGACCATAATACCAGACCGATCAGAACTCCTGTTTGCTACGATAAGAAGCGTTTATCTGCCTATTCATGGGTGTTAAGCTGGTGATCTTCGCGTCATACAGAAGCCTAATTTCCCCTTTAAAATAATAATATAATAATGATAATAATAATAATAATTATAATATATTCAAACTGTAGCCTAGAACTAGGAAGGAAGTTATTTCTGCAATTCCACTGAACACGTCATTCTTGAGTTGTCTCTTAACCACTTACTACCATGTACTGCTTTTATTTTCAAGTGTTGCTTTTGTTGCACAGTGTTTTATGAATTCACGTTGAAGTGTCAGAGGCGGGAATGCGGCGCAGCACGGAAGCTGAACGGTGTCAGTGTGGTTCCTCGGGGGGCTCGTCGTGGCCCTGCAGCAGTAGTGAGGTCGACCCTCTTCAACATTTCTCTCTCTCTGTGCTTCTTCGCAGGAGGCCAGTGTGGCTGCTCCAGCTACTCTACTCTGCTGTATGCTCTGTCCTCAGCTGTGGCCGTTCTCCTCCTCCTCCTCCTCCTCTTCGGATGTGTGCTGGTTCATCGAGTGAGTGGACTTAACGTGGCTTATAATGTGCTGCTCTGACACTACACAAGAATAAGGGGGGGAGAATAAAACTGATACCATGAACAGCACCTGCCTGTTGAGAGCGTGCCATAGAGTTCCTCTGCAGCTCACCACAAAAACCACACTAGTTTCATAACTTGTTGCTGTCAGTTGTCAGCATGTTTTTCTTAAAATGCAATGAGGAAGGCAGTGACATCCCTATTCTACTTTTTCGTTGAGTTTTAAGAGGTTTGTGCTTTTACTGGACTACAGTGTTTTTTCAGGTAACAGTTAAACATGTCATAGTGAGGATCAAGACTTGGTTGCTCCCTTGAGAGAAAATGACGAGCTCTGATTTTAACACAGGAAATCGCAAGTGTGTTAACTCTGTTTGTTCCCTTCACTGATTTGTTTCCCTCTTGTCTCGGTGACTGTCAGGGCAAAGCACACCGCAGTGTGAAGTCACACCCTCAGGCCCCCATCTATGAGGAGATGGTCGGGGTGCGTCCTGCCAATCGAAAACTGGCCTCTTGCCATCTGGAGGAAATGGAGTCTTCTGAGTACAGAAACTGCCCTGTGAAGAAATCCTGCCCTGATAACCATTATGAAAGCCCCAGTGGGGCCCTCAGCCCCAGGAGGGAGTCTCAGAAATGAAATATTAGACGTTTTCACCAGCGTCATGAACTAGAGCAACTTCTCAGCTCAGCTGCCTGAAACTCACTGGACTCCAATTAACACTCTGAGGTTGAGGACTGTCCTCATACAGTTTTATACAGTTTTTTTATCTCATATATATTGGACTGTTAGTTTGAAAGAGTGTTTGTGTGTATTTTGGCATTTCCTTTTTTACATTTAATAACCTTTATGAATATTGGTTGCCAATGGGATGGATGATGATATACGTGCTTTTATATCGCAGTGTTCATATATATATTGTGATGTAATACATTTTCGGGAAAATCAATTGAGAAATTGTTATTGGAAAATAGCCAGGCAGGAATGTCTGTTTTTGGCTTTATCAGCAAATTAAAAGTAACCTGTGGAGTCTTATAATCAAAGTTACGGCACTGTCCATGCCTTTATCTCTCTTGAGAACGAGACCCAGTGTCTCAATGAGATTACCTGTATAAATAGGTAAAGGTTAAATAAAAAAATGAACAGTTCACGGTTTCTCACCAAAATGCCTTGGGTGTGTCTTAGAGCTCCAACAAACATGTTGAATGCATTTCCTTCCTCATGAAACACTTAAAACCTACATTGTTCCATGTTTGGCACATTTCTTGACACATTACAGACACTTAACTGTCGATCAAGTCACGTGCGTGAGTCTCAAGATACTAACAAAAAGGTCACCCACACTTGAAAATGTTGCTCCACAGCTCCAGTAGTGGTCAAAAACTCCACAGGCCACCTTTAAACACCTGACAAAGTACTTTATCACATTGATGCTGAAATCATATAAAATCCCAGTGTTTCCATAAAGCAGTCCTGCTTATGGAATGACCGAATACAACCAGCGATGTTTAAGTGATGACAACTTTACGTCGTCTCACTGTATATACCGCCATATTGCCCACCCTGACATACTATATGTTAAATATTCTCTTTTGCCTCTCTACTGTGCTTATATTCAGTATGCATTAAAACAATAAAAATACTTTAAAACTAGGAACCCATTTATTAAAAAAAAGGGACAAGACATCCAGTAACAGCCAAGAAAATTTGTAATTTATTAATATAGTCCGAAAGAAGCTCCATAATCCATGGAAACATTTTTTTCCGGTGCATGTCCTTAACAATCACATTCTATGAGGAGAAAAAAGAACAACATTAAAAGCCACAACTTTGTATTTCAGTTACAGACATTTTTCCTTAATGTTTTTTTTTTCAAAGTAAAGAGAAAGGCAAAGGCAAAGTACCCCCATTCCCCCACCCACCCTCCTCCCCTTAAAAAACAGACAGCCTTTTAAAAGTCATGGGCTTTTTTTTTCAGTACAACCCACAGTGCTTTAGCAGAAGGATAAGCGCTCATTGGTTAAGGATTACACAGCATGGCGACGCAATGTAAAGTTTTGCTAAAACATTAGATGACGATGATAATAAAGGAGGGGGGAGGGGGGAGCGGAGAAAGTAGAGTGGAGGAAATTTGAGCAAGAGACAAAACAAGTACAACCCTACATCAAACCCTGAACCCCAGAGTTTGAGTCGACAAACGCCCGCAGTACAGCAGCTGGGTTTGGACTCTTCCCTCCCACTTGTGCATAGATCATGATCCTTTAAAAACCAGCTTTATTCCTCCACTTCAACCTGCCTCTGAAAACCATCTGTTACATGTTAAGAAATCTCTCAACTATTGAATACCTGTCACAGGAACAGACGTGTTAGCAGACAGGAGAGATGATTAAAAACAAAAACAAAAACAAAAAACAAACTTCTTGCATGATGCTCCTGAACTACAGGATGGAAACTTAACGAACAAAGTCAAAACATACAAATGCATTTTCTGTCACTGTCTTTCTGACAATCAAACCATTGATCGTTGTTTAAATGTAAAGCAATTTCTACTTAGATTTCACATGTAAAGCACTCCACTTTTTTCAAAGTTGATTCTCAGTCTTATTTGGTAAATATATAACTTGCTACGAACTTTTTTTTGTTGTTGTTTTAAAGAAATGGTACTCTCTATATTCTGTTAAACTCATAACCTTCAGTGCTTGCTTGGAGTTTAATTATTTTCAGTTGCTTCTGTTTTTCACACAAACACTGAACCTAGAAATGATGGAGTTGGTATCTGGAACCCTGGCCTTCCTGAGACAAAATCCACATCTTTTTTTTTTTTCTTTTTTTGAGTGTGCAAGATAGTGAGCAAACTGCGTCGCTTACAGAAAACATAAAATCACAACTCAATACATACAGAGATAGTCTGTCGACACTGAAAGAGAAATTAAAAATTGAAATATGACACAACACTGATCAATCCCAGAGTTCTTAAAGTAGCATAAATCTTCATTTTGCAAGATTTTCATGTCCATATTTGATGGAAGATGAAATTTGTCCTTTTTTTTTTACACAACATTCTTGTTATAAATTTCTATCCTATTTCCTTGAACTTCAAACAAATGAAATGCTTGTAAACGACAGGTGGCTTTTGGAAAAAAAACAACAAAAAAAAACAGAAAAGATAGGCACCTCTGAAATGAGTCTTGTAACAAACTCACCTCCCACACTTTATCCCTTTCCATTTCTCCATGAAGTTAACATAGGGATTACTAGTCCTTCTACAGCTATCTATGGCCACAGTTCTTTGTTTTTTTCCCCTTTTTTAATTTTGTATTTTTTTTGTATTTTTTTTTCTTTTTTGATTTTTTTTTCTCCATTTTTTTTGTATATAATTGGAACAAAATGGTGCAATACTCAATGATAATCCTTGTATTGGATTATTCCACAATAAAAGCCACTATAAGGTAGATAAACTTTTTACAGATAGAATGAAAAAAATCCATTAAGTCCTTGAGTAAACATGTACACATGAATTGTCACCATCTCCCCTCCGTACTTAGACTCGTTTATCTACGATTAGCTGAGTGAGGGGTAGAAGACACTCAGTGCAACGTTAGAAGATAATAACAATGTCTATCAGAATAATTTTTGACAGAACAACAACAAAAAAAAAGAAAGATAAAAACAGACACAAAATATAACATACTGAGTGGAACATAATAGCAGGCCATGTGCCTGGTACACACACAGTTTCTTGCGCACACATTCATACAAACATCTGACTTTCAAGCACACATCTAAGATGACTTTTGCATTTTTTTCAGAGATTTTGTATTTGTAACTTAATGCAATACATTTTTAATATTCTCTAAAAGCCCCTAAGTGTACCTGTCAGATGGAGAGAACAAAAGAAGAATTACTGACTTCACATTACGTTATTGGCGCTCCATGATTCAAGTATTTGTGTTCAATATTTTGTTTTGTTTTTGATATGTTTGTGATTTTTTATCGACTGGTTGGGTTGGGCTTTTAGACAGGCTAATTAACAAACAAATACACATATATACAGTACAAGCACTTCAAAGTACTGTAATATGTCATCAAAACCAGAACGTGCATATCCAACTCCATATAAGAAAGACGCAGCTTTCAGTCAATCAAGTATCAGTTTACACCCGACCCGAATTCTTTCCTTCGTATCACTTATTTGCGGGGAAAATACATATTGCTCATTTTCAGTTGTATTAAACCAAGACCTTTCAAACAAAAATGAAAAGTTTCAGAGGTTACGATCCAAGAAGTCTGAAGAGGTGATACCACACACCATACTCACAGTATATATATATATGTATATATATATATATATATGTAGTGTATACATATATACTGTTATCTAGAACAGAGCTGTAGAGAGGAGAGCCTCTCAATGCTGGTGCAGCATGGGAAACCCCCTTCACTGTCAGGGTTCTCCAGTTAGTACAGGATGCTGGGAGGTCCTCGGCTATTGGGTCTGTCTGAGCTTGGATCAAGGCAGTTACAGAAACAGGCAATAGTGATTTTTGCTTGTGTGCTGCAGGACTGCAAGTCCTGAAAGGTAGCCTTTTCCCGTTTTCTTGTTTATTTTTTTGTTAATTTTTAAAACTTTTTTTTAAAATGTTTTTTTAAGACTTTGTACCTCTTGAAATGTGCCCCTCCCCTCCTGCTGATGCAGAGTGAGGAGAGTGAGGCTGATACAGTGGGCCCAAGCCATCTGGGTCTGTGGAAATGTACAGTTCAGTGGGCCCGCTTTGAGCGGGACACAAACATAAAAACGAGATAAATACAGCATCCACAAAAAGGCACCCCGGCCGTCAGTCTACTCCTTTAGATGGTGGTAGTAGAGGCTGATGACCGGAGACGTTTCAGCTAGAAGTGCAGAGCTTTAACATATTATAGATCTTTTTTTTTTTCATTTAGATTTTTTAGCATTTTTAAGATTTTTATGTCAAACTTCATAAAAATGACGTTAAAATGCGATTTCATTTTTGGTTTTAAAAAAATATGTACCCGGGATTACCCATCATCAACTGTGCACTGTAGCAAACTGGAACCCCCAACTGAGTAAAGATTTTCTCCTTAGCATGGGGAATTCCCCACAAAAGCATTA
>NTHP01000222.1:417519-447856 GCA_003416845.1 Oplegnathus fasciatus | reverse complement strand
GGGGGAGTTTTTCCTCATCCGACTCGAGGGTCTAAGGACAGAGGGTGTCGTGTCCTGGACAGATTGTAAAGCCCCTTGAGGCAAACTGTGATACTGGGCTATATAAATAAAAATTGACTTGACCTGACTTCAAAAAAGGAGAATCAACTCTTTTCACAATAGGAGAAAGACTGGTTGGCTCATGTTCAACGAGAAGTAACCTGTTCCCATGCGGACATCTTAAAGTTTGAGCAACTCCTGTTGTAACAATGCCTGCTTTATTTCCTCTGTTGTTGTGATGGTATCATGTGAGAATCAAAATATTTGTTGAGAAGTCACGTCATTGTTTTGAGTCAGCAGTCACATGGGGCCACGCACATAAATGAGTGACCTTTATGATCATACTTTCTGTGAGTGTAAAGATGCATTTGTTGACTCACTTGCTGCTCTTGTTGTCTAATGGGGCCGGAAACATTGCGTTGCGCCTGCATCATCTGCTGCTGGATTTGTAAACGCTGGTACGCCTGAATGGAGGGAACCCAAAGTACAATACAATGATCAAAAATACATTAATGTAGGGAAAAAATAAAACAATTTCTCATGTGTTTTCAAATGGACACATTCTTTGTTCTCAGTCAATATAAGAAATGAAATTAAAAAGTAACATCAAGACATTACAAAAAGTCAGACATGTTTTGGTATTGTGTGCTTGGTTTCATCTCCTTTCCATTTACATTAGAGTCTGGATCTTCAATAAAAAAGTCGACAACACACATTCTCCACCTCAGGCCTCTAAGTACACATTGAGCTACATCTACAGATGGAAAGAAGGACTCTGACTCACCATTTGCAGTTGCTGAAGTTGGTACAAGAGAGTCATTTGTTGAGGGTTTATTGGTGAGGTTAAAAGTGCAGGATTCAGACCAATGTTTTTTGCTGCGAACTGCAAGAGCTGTGCTTGGACCTGGGGGGGGGGGATGACAAGTTAGTCATTGCAAATCGCAACAACTGTACAAGAGCAGCCTCTGGCAAGGTACAACTAGTCACCGCTAAACGCATGCAAGGAGTCTTGTAAAGCCAAGAGGTTGCAACAGTCATAGTATGGTTCCACAATATATTTCTGTTGAGTTACTTCTAAAATTTTTAATTTTCAAGCAGTATGATAGGCTGAAATGATACTACCAGTATTGCATTCTTGTCAAGCACTCAGATTGTGCTTAAGTTGATGAGTGTAAAGTTGAGAATAATTCTCATAATCAATCAAAGTCTATGTTATTAAGAATATCTCAACATCCCTGTGATGCAGCATAAATACATTACAGCCACATTCACAAGGTCAGGGAACAGTTTTAATAGAGTAAACTAGTATGCACTAGTAGAGAAATCAATAAAAGCTTGGATGTCAAATCGTGTTCCCTGGTTATGGTGCGACCAGCACAATCTGCCAGCCAACTTTTATCTGCTCCTGTGTGTTATGAACCGATAAAGCTATGTGTTACACATCCAATATGTACATCATTATGTGTGTATCTACCTGAGGGGAGAGAAACTGAGGCACTTGAGCACGTAGACTAGGCTGGGAGGAGCTGAGAGGTGGCACTGGTGGCTGAGGAGGCTGCTGCTGCATGGCCCGGGTTTGTGCTGCTCCACTACTGCCAAACATTCCACTGGGTATCTATAAGCAGGAGTGAATGAAACTTCTTCAAAACCGCCACGTTTATTCAAATTACTGAAACCATTTCACTGACAAACTGAATTGGAAAGAAATGTGTGCATTCTTGACCACTCCAGCAAAAAATTACAGAATACCTCAAGAGTAAGGCCAAGAGCTGAGCATTCAACTGTCAAGTCTTTATTAATCTGATGGGTTCATTCAATACACGAATGAGTGCACTTGAATTGGGTGAAAAAGAAAACACAAGGTGCACTCAAAAGCCTAGCATGGGTCGATGATATTCCCAGCCCACATAGCGATGACTAAAAACATTTTTCAAAGCATTTACCCTCAAGGTCTAACTTCACACTACACCTTGTGCACCACAGCATACCACTAACAGAGCAGCAAGTTTTTAGATCATGAAATTGCGACTATTTTTATTTATCAAATGGCCCAAGACAATTAGCTTGTAATAGGCAACTTCATCCACATTTCCGATTCCATGGTGTTGGAGAGGTCTTTTTATTCAGTGCAAAAAAAAAGGCCCCCTTACAGTGCCTTTGTTTGGGCTTCAAGGACATACTGCAGTTTTTCTGGGCCATGGCTGCCTCTGGGGGTGATATTTGATAGAGCATAACTATCTGATTTCAATGGGCACTTCAGGCAAGGTCATACACACATAAGTGAGCAATAGAAAAGTGGAGATTTGGGAGAGCGTGTGGGGAGAGTGGTGTGTGTAAAACAAATTCGATTTATCTGTTGTTGCCATCACTGCATCATACACACTTAAATCCTGCACAAAGCCATTCAATTTTGAAATGATGGTTATGCATTTGCAGTGTAATAAACACAGGACTGCTGATCAAAATATGTTTTGCACTGACTTTGGTTTGGTAGCACAATCTGTCAGTTTATTATGTTGTTAATAAAGCAGCTGCTCAAATACACTCAAGTGTATTAATATATATGTAAATACTTACGTTTTTTGTCTTAAATTATAGACCAAATGCAAACTTGTAATTTTCTTTCCTAATTAATCATTCTATTTTTCACTATACACTAAAACAGAGGAAAATAAAAATAACCACTGCACAAAATATTGCTGTTCTATATATTATCTAAAAAATCCCACAATCTCAACAATGTCATATGAACATGAACACAATATTATAAGCATCACAAAGGTAGTTTTTACTGCAGGTTTATTATTTGGACTGTGTAATAAGTTCTGCAACATTTTGTAGTATAACTGTGTGTGTTCAAGGTGTTACCTGTCTGTTGTTCAAGTTTTGCATGGCCAGCCCCGGGTTGCCCTGTCCCAGACCCTGCCCAGGAAGGCTACTGTTGGCCAGGGGGAGCTTCAGGCTGGGGGAAGGCAGAAACGGTGATGGGGGGGCGTCATCTGACAGAACACCATCCTGGACCAGAGCGAAATAAATAGTTGACGGGGGAATAAACAGATAGGAAATAAGCATTAATCATTACACATTACAAGCAGGAATGATTAAGGGAGTGAAGATCAGATTAAAATTTGTACTGACAACAGGAATGATCAGATAATGAAAATCATAATGATCCTTTAACCTTTCTTTGTGGCACGTGTCAAAATAGTTATAATGCAAAAATAAAAAAGACAAATGCAAATTACAGACCAAAGTCCATGTAAAAGCAAATGTACCACTATTCATTTTCAGGTTTTTTTTCTACTCTCATCATTTCTAATAGATGTTCAGAAAAGGCCTGATGGCTTCTCAGTTGCTTAATGTCTTACCTTGTCAAGAAAGGTGGTGCGGTCGGAGGGGTCTTTGGAGAGTGCAGAGGGCCGACACACCAGGGGCTTGTTCATGCCATTGCTGTAATCAGACATGCCCATGCCCCGCTTGTCCAGGTCCGTCTTCTTCTCCAACAGGGCGCCTGGGAGCAGAAAGGATGAGAGTAGATTCATTATAAAGTCTATACAAGGAAATATACTGTGTCACAAAATCAAATAATAATGTTTTAATGTATTTGATCTACAGCCATGTATTTTAAATGTCCTTTTTTTCCCTCTATAAATAATACCAGCATACCCAAAGTACATCAGTTGCGTATTTAAAAGCATCTCATATTAGCATTTGAGACACACACACACACACACACAAGGACACATACTCTAATATGTTGATGAACTTACTCATGGCCTGGTCAAGGTTCATGTTGTTGCTCTTCAAAGCCTCCTCAGCAGGGTCTCTCTGTAACACATCAATAACATAAGCCTGTTACTGACCATGGTTTAATTGCAGGAAAAGGTCTGATTTCTCCCTTTTTAAACTGATTTCTCAGGTTTCATGTGTTTCTACACCGTACAGCAGAGGATTCTGTATTTAATCAAAATTTCAGACATTTAAACAGTGGCAAATTTGTGGCCTAGTTGATTAAAAATATTTTTAAAAAGACTAAAGAAAGATCTGCCTAAAATCTCAGTGTGAAAACTGAATATATTGCCTCCATACCGGAAAGCCCATGTCAGTGAGCTGTTTGATGAGACGGTTCATGATCCACGCCTCATCTGGTTTGTTGCCCATCTTCCCCTGGAAAGACACAAGCAAAATTTAAAAATATTTAATTCTAACTAAATTTCAATGACTTCATTAACCTCTGCCAGTATATTTTTGACAAGAGTCAGGTGTAGTTCTCGGACCTTGCTCGGGCCCTTCTTGGGTCCATTGCCCCAGGAGTTGCAAGAAGAGCTGCTCTCCTGGGAGGTGGGGCTGTTCCACATGTCCCCATCCTCAGTGTCCCATTGGCCAGTAGACATGCCCATGTCCTCTCCTCCACTTCCCCAGCCATCTTGCATAGGTTTGGGGCCTGAGAGATTAAGCAACATCAAAGACAGAATGAAGATGAGAGAAATTGTAAGATCAAAACAACACTAAAATACTGTTGGTTATCTGTTAGTGTTTTCATATCTGTCATGTATCCTACATGCACACTGAGAACACACAAGTCATTTCTGAGGGGGGTGAGCAGGTGGTAATTTTCAACCTGACCACTTGGTGCCACTGTTGCCATTTGGCATGCTGCAGTTTTCCCCTACACCTCCCGCTACCATTTCCAACATTTCAAACCAACAGCACAAATAACCAAGACCTACTGAGGCGTGGAATTGCTTTAATCTCAGCAATACTCCAGTAGCACGAGCAAAAACCTTCAGAATTGGCACAAATGGTACAGGTCTGAAGAAACTTCCTGTTTTTGTTCCCTTAACTTAAGTGTGGTAGTGCACATAAACTGGGAGTTACTTTTACAGGAGGTGTGGTACCATTGGACACAACCCAAATCTCAAATGCCTTAATTGTCAAGGTGAAAACTGTGCTGCAGCAGAAAAGCTCATTAACACTGTACTCATCTTCCAAATGCCACGCAATATATACCATAAAACTGGGACGCCAGTGCAATTAACAATGTGTGGTATTGTGCGGACTTATCTTGCACACCAGCATCTGAAACTGGCCTAAAACAATAATTTCCTCTGTGTCACAGTTTGCTATTGTAGTATAGCAGCCAGAAGGGGTGTGTGAGTTTTATCAATAACCCATGGCACTGAACTTGCATCCTGGTACACGCTGATGTCCCATGGTTGTCCATCATGCAACACTGTAAAAATCATTCATCTGTGAGTGTTACCTGGCTTGCAGGGTGCAGAACCTGGGGGTCCGTTGGCCCTGCCATAGGGTCCAGAGGGCTCATGGCCACCGTCTCCCCATCCTCCTACTCCACCTGGGGGCTTGCCCCAGGCAGAGGTGCCATTGTCCACAGTTGATGTTGGAGCTGCTGGCTCTCCCCAAGCAGGCTCCGACTTGGGTTGAACACTTGGAAGCTCTCCCCAACCTAGAAGAAAGAGGTGAATTTGAAAAAATGATTAAAATGAGTTTCACTGCAGTAAAATCTTCATCCACTAGCAATTTTTACTTTTAAGTTGGAGTTATACATCATTCCCTTTAAGTTTTTCCTTGAGTAACAAACAATGGAAGGATGCTCCCAAATAGTGAGAGTCAGAACTTTAACAGTCTTTTACCAAAAACTATATTATGATAATCCAAGCAACTGAAAACCACTGCACTGCTTGAAACTACTGAAATTTCATGTCTCTTTTTTTTGCCACATTGTCTTTTCAGGCCCTCATGATGAGCTGTAATGACATGTTAATAAGAGAGACTAACAGTAAGCTTGTCAGTTGAGATTGTGCCATGCTGTCTATATATAGAGGCCTTTCATGCCAGCCTCCTCCTGACAGCAGCAGGCCCTTGACCAGCTCAGTCTGTCTCATCAGGTGGTGTGTGTGTGTATGAATATGTAGGAGGAGGAAAATGGATGAGCAGCAGCTCAGGTCTGCCGGTGCAAGTTCTTCCACTCTTCTCTCTTTATCTATACCGTCTTCAGTAGATATGGGTGATTAGGTATGACTGTGTTCTGCACAAGTGTGTCTTAAGGTGGTCATGATTCTCTTTAGTAGGTGCAGTGCAAATGGCAAACAGCAGGGGGCAATGGTCTCATTCACAATCAAACCAGAGGAGAATGTAAAGCTGTGCCATATCTATATGCATGGCCTTTGTCTTCACAAAGGCTTATTTGAACTGACTGCGGCGCTAACTTAAGCTTGCGGTCTTGATTATGTATGTATGAACATTAAGATGCCCTCAATATCTCTTTGACTATCTGCTTAATTATCAGTGAGAGAATTATTTTAAGGAATAATCTTTGAAATCAATAACCATTGTTGCCTTTTTATTAGTAATTTAGTCACTGTATGTGTTGACGAGTGAAAATAACTCTCTATTTAAACTTTGTCTATCTCCGTACTTCATTTGGGTTCATTGAGTCATTATCAAGACCAACTCTAAAGCTTAATACCATTCAATCAAACATACTTATGCCTATTAGATAAAAAAAAATTGGATCTCTAAAACTTCAGCTTTATAGTTGTTTTTTTTAAAAATCTGATTGATACATACACAGTGCATTTTTAAACATTCCTATGCCTTTTGCATTGGTTTTAAAGACATTAGGAACTTTTCAGCATTTTCAGAATATCAAATGTTACTTTAACTTCAAGTAATTTGAGGTTTTTAACACAACAGTACAGCCATACTATGTTACCTGGGTTGGCGAGGGGTGGTCTACCCTGGGGGCCCGCACCTGGATGTGAAGCGCCATTGTTGGGTGACCCATTGTTGTTTCCATGGTGCTGCAGGTGAGTTGGGGGTTGGCCATGATGGGGATGGTGGTGCATGTGGTGAGCGTGATGGTGATTGTTGTTCCCAAGGCCGACAGAGTGATTGTTGTTGTTATTGTTGGGGATAATCACTCCACCGTTCTTACTGGGAGGTGGGCCGCTGTTGCCTGGGTTACTATTAGGATTGTTGCGATCCCACATGTTGACAGTCTTGTTGTAGACGTTAGGATCACCCCAGGTGGACGTTCCGTCGTCAATCTCCATCTTTCTGCGGATGGAGGGAGGGGAGGGCTCTTCCCAGCCAGTGGGCTCCATGCCCTGGTCCTGTTTGCTGACATTGCTCCAGCCAGATGTGTTCTGCTTCACAGAACCAGGACCACCCCATGAACCAATACTGCCACCTCCTCCGCTGCCAGTGCTGCTGCTGCTGCTTTCCTGGGGCTTGGAAGAGCTCCAGCCTCCCTGCACTGGGCCATTGGCACGTGAGGTCTCCCCCCAGCTACTATTACTCACAGTAGGAGCAGGCTTACCCCAGCCTCCTCCTCTATTTCCTCCTCTGGGGCTTTCCTTCCATCCGCCACTTCCTCCATTTCCTCCTTCTCCTTCCCACATACTGCTGGAGGACCCACTGTTCTTGACCTCTGCCTCTCCCCATTCCCCTGTGCTGGAACCGTTGGAGCCCCCATTACTGTTGCCCCAACCGTGGGAGCTTTTGGTGCCCTCTCCCCAGCTAGTAGGCTGACTTTTCTTCAGGCCATCATCCCAACTGGATGACTTGTCCTCAGAACCCCAGGATGGTGTGCCTCCATTTCTAGGACGATTGGTAGGCAAAGGGTCTCCCCAGCCACTGGTAGTGCCATTCGGGGCTTTGCTGAGTGACTGTGGGGGGTCCCCCCATCCTGATCCAGTCTGGATTGGCTGTGGTGGAGGGGCTCCCCAGCCAGAGGATGATGATCCTTCACTGTCAGTTTTTCCTCCAGACCCAGGCCTCTGACTGGGGCCAATGTTTGGGTTGATGGTACCTCCATTGGTGGATGAGGGTCCACCATTAGAGCTGGAGCCTCCTAAGGTGTCTGAGCTGCTGTTGCTCTTCCCATCATCAGAGTTGGCTTCTTCCATCTCCCATACAGTGTGCTGTCGGATGGGGGTCTGTCCCCAACCCGTGTTACTCAGCACCCTAGGGTCCAGGTCCTGCCGGGGAAGCAGAGGGGAATAATCCATGCTGGAGGACCTGTCTCTGCCGTGGGATTGGCCTTCGCTGCTGTCCCCACTACCCTCGCTTGCTGGGGCTGTTCCAGGCTGCTGGCCCCATGAGCTAAGTTGCTGCTCTTGGCCTGAACCAGAACTACCAGCATCTACGGAGTCCCAGCCTTTAGATGCATCTCCACCACCAGAGGATTTCCCCCAGTCACCCCAGCCACCACTTCCACTACTCCCACCACCACTGCCTTGGCGGCCCCAGGCAGAAAGGCTTCCAGAGGGAGTTGAGTCCCAGCCTGAGTCCTTGGGAGAGTCAGCTGCCTTGGTTTCTCCACTACCCCACACAGAGCTGCCTGTTGTGTCCCCATTCAGCTGGGATGATTCAGTGGGTGACTGGCCTCCCCAGCCAGTTAACCCATGGATAGGGCTCATAGGCTCCTGAGCTTGCTGCTGTTGCTTAGTGTGGTTTGGTCCGTCAGTGTTAAGGTTAGCAGGTTCCATGTTGAAGGACAGGCTTGTTTTGGTTGAAGGGTGCTGTTGATCATTTTCGTTGGCACTTATCATGCCAACCCAACCTCCCCCACCATTATCAGCACCACCCAGGCTCCCATTACCCAGGTTTCCATTGCCATTAATACCTGGTGGGAGGGATGGGGAGTTTGACAGCCCATTGGGGCCAATACCACCACCTCCACCACCATCATGGCCCAGAACAGGCCAGGCTGATGGGTTGGCATTGGGATTGAGGTTCAAGTTAAAATTGGGAGAGCCCCAGTTATTGGGCGCTCCTACTCGGCCACCATTCATACCATCTTGTTTCCCATCTGAGCCCCAGCCTCTATTACCAGCTAATGTGTTGGCTGACCCAGGTCCCGTCATCATGTTATTGTTAGCTTTAAGAGAGGGGTAGTGGGCCTGCTGGCCTGCGGCACCTGTGGCCATACTCAGAAAACTACTACTACTGGTGGTAGTGACAGCACTGGTGTCTTGGCTAGAGCTAGCTGAGCCCAAGGGGCATTCTGGTGCTGCAGGGTGGCTGGGGTCACTACTGCGGCTGATGGAGGGCCAAGCTTCTGTGTCACTTCCGTCAATAATCACTTTGTCCCAGCTGTTGGCACTGGAGGGGCTGTCAACTGGCAAAGAGGCTCCCCAATGAGAGGTCTCATACTGGGCAACAGGGCCACTCTGGAGGGATATGTCTAAAGAGAAAAAGAGAGGGAGAGAGGGAAGACAGGTTGAGACAAAGGGGAACAGAGGAATACCACACAGGTGGGTGGAGATGATGAGTCAGTCAGAGTCAGAAAAAAACAAGAGGGTTTGAGTGACCAAATATCATGCAGAAATGCAAGAAATAAAGAAGAGATTGAGTAACAGGAGTAGAGACAAAGGATAAAAAAACAAAACACAGAGGAAAAAGGGGGGATGGGGTAGGGAAAGAAAAAATACATTAGGTCAGACGAAGGAACATCATATAATACAGCCCCCAGTTAGTCCCCTGGATGAATTTTATCTTCTTGGTTGGTTAATGCGAGCTATCAGACTTGGCAGGATGAGATGGTCACACTGGCATGTTCCACAATCCAACACATAATCAGAATGCACAGCCAAGCGTGCTACATGTTATATCAGCTGTGGCATATCCATATATCCTTGCCCTGGTGCGGTCAGCCAAACAGAAACAGGGAGATGGAGCCCTCACTTTCTTTCCTTTATCCATCCTTCTTTCCTCCTCTCTTTCTCCTCACTTTTCACTTCCTTTTTCAATTCTCTTTCCAACTCATTTCATCGCTGACTTTTTTGCCCCTTACTTCCTTCTCACTCTCTAGCTGCCCTCATCTATTATTATAATCCCCCTTTCTCCCCCATTTCTCTCACTGTCCATGTCTCCTTTCTCCGTTTTTGCCCCCACCTCTTTCCTCACCCTTTAATTTCTCCCACTCTCCCCTCTGCTCTCCTCTAACACCCAGCAGTGAGAGGCCCATCCGTCTCCATCGTGGCTTCACTGGCTGGGGCTGTGAAGGGAAGCCCAAGTGGAACGCCGCTCATTTATTGGAATGAAACCAGGACGGCTTCTCATCCATCACTCCCTACGCTCCGCCGGGCCTACTCCTCCTCCAACTGCACTGCACTAAGAAACCACAAAACACTTCCTCCAAGCTTGTATGAATATGTGTGTGTGTGTGTGTGTGTGTGTGTGTGTGTGTGTGTGTGTGTGTCTGCTGGCCTCTCACTACCTGCATAATACTGTATGCGTGTGTGCATTTGATTGAGTATACTTCTAGATAATTTTTTATCACAATCCGGGAACTAAGGACTATATGTACATCTTGACCTACTACTTACAGGCCTTTAAGCATGATCTCAAAATTCAGTACCACACTACCAAAACAGAGCATTTCAAACCATTCTCTAATCAACATGGTATCGCACACAAGCAATTTCATTAGGCACAAAAGCATCCCATCAGAGGGGGAACTAATAATAGACGATGCTGTAAAGGGGTAATCAATCAGTGGGAGGCAGCTAATCAATGATCTTATTAATGCTAGTGGGTGAGAGCAGGAAGGCTATCGATCCAGCATGCAAACATCCTAACCACTAGGCCAGCCTCGTGTAATGGGCTAAAAACCAATGAGAACTCCTACGAATCTCACCAGCACATGAGCCGACCAAGCATATGAAGGGAGAAATTAATCCCAAACTCTTGGAGGAGAAAGGAAAATTAATGCGTATTAGGAAACAGTCATGAAAGCTAGGTATTTATCTGACTTTGGGTGTTTTCCAACATTCGGCATAAGTGTATTCAGTGGTAAAACAGTACGTATGTGAATGCGCATAAAGTATTATGTGTTCTTATGCAACCATCATATTCCTTATGAAAATATACATGTCCAAAAGTTGGACAGGTGGCTGCAACGCATTAAATATGAACAAAGTGCAATGTGAGACCATACAGTGTATAACACAAGCATTCCTTTTCAACAAGCATTAGAAGCCTAATAGACATTAGTACTGAATAATAATACATTTCTGGCTACCCTCCTCAGCAGCAGCAGTGTGACTCACTAACCTTTAATTATAAGACTAAGGCTGTGTTTGTAAAATATTTGTCTTGTTTGGTAATTAAGCTGCCTTACCTTCTATTACTCTGCCATTAGTTTCCATCAGATTGTTGTAGTGATTTCCATAATAGCTATAAGTTATCCATCATGAGATAAAGACCCAGTGGTCAAAACAATCCAGTCAGATGAGGGAAAAGTCCATTTGTTTGAGGTGTGTGGACACACACACATGCTGGCAGATATGTGGCTTTAAGAAACTGCGCAACATGCCACAGAGAATGCAATTTTCGTCTGAACACACTTATCTCCACTCCCCAGGCAGCCTTATCGCACAGGGTCGTCAGACGGATGGCACACACACAGACACACATGCACACACACCCCAACACTAGCATGCAGTCAGTTTGCAATCAGTTGAACACAGAAAAAAAACTATTTAAACATCACAGCAAAAGAGATCCCTCACAACTGCTGTAACTGTGCCAATTTTTTAAGAAAAGTTAGAAGTTGTTCAAACATAAAAACAAGCCAGATGTGAGCCTTCAATTCGAAAGCCTTTAATTGGTCTTTCCATGAGTTTTCTCTGTCATCTGACAATAAGTTGGTCTTGAGAGTAGACACACAAATTAGTCAGGTGGAAACTGTCCTGTGTCCAAAAGACAGCAAGCTAATATAGCATTAAGGAATCCTTTTGGAAGATATTCATGGGACTTGGAATTTAACTCCAGCATATCTGTGTGTCATTACATATTGAAGAATGAGATACGTTGATTTTATATTTGTCTACTGGAAAGTAGGGAATGTTTAGTGAATGCAAGAGATGTGACAATAACTGAACCACTGTATTTATTGAACAGATGGGTTTTGACATGGAGGGATAGTATTGTGGTGAAAGGACAATATCCTGTCTCTATATTTATCTTACTTACAAAAACATTTTAAATGCGTCTAAATCTAGGTGTTTAGGTATTAAATATCACTGCTTGCAACACTGAATGAGGTTTGACTTTCACCACAATTGTGTGTCTAAAGTGTCTCTGTTTCACGAAAGGCTGGTTTGGCACTATTTCAGTTCTATTGATTTGGCACATGCCTGCTTGCCACCCAGTCAAATTGTAAAGAAAAGAATGAAACAATATCAACAGCTGTTTTTTTCAGTTACCACCGCAAGCTCTCAGTGGCTTGTAGGTGTTTTGTTTTCTAAACGCAGAGAAAGAAAGATGACAGCATCATTAAAAGCCACTGATGTTACCCTCTTTCTGCTTTGTCCCAGCTCTGTCAATGCTAGCTTTCCGAGTAAAGAGGAGCGCCATTTTATCAGACCTGAAACATAGCCAAGAAGCTCAGAGGCTGCAGCCTCAGGAAAATTTTGTTCGGTCGACCCCTCACCCACCCGAAGTATCTTCCCCTCTCTCTCTCTCTCTCTTTGTCTCAGTCTAATTTGCACATTTTGTTTCCTGAAGAGTGTAAAAATAGGTTACATGATAAGTTAATCAAAGTCTGGAAAGCAGCCATCTTTTTATCACTCCTGTCACAGACACTATGAACAAACCAAATTTCAAACCTGATAAAACAAAAAGGAAAGAAAAGACGTGTGTGCTGCCTGCGGCGAAAAAAAGGGGGTCAGTTAGGGAGAGCGAGAGAGAGTGGAAAAATACCTGAGGAGAGGTGCACCAGCGCCACTCTCAGAGTGCTTACACAGATCCATGCAAGGATGGGAAACATCCTCTTAGTATGTCTGCGGTAATCTACCCGGCCAAACACAAAATCTTCACACCAATACACTGCTGCTGACCGAGATGTAACCTAAAGTATGTGCAGTCTGTGCAGGCATTTGTGTAACTGTGTGCAATACAAATAGCAAATGTGGGTATCTGCCTCAACAAAAATGGAACATTATGAGCTCCACAAAACGAGTATTTATCACGGGACTATTGTATTGGATTGCATTATACTGTATAGGTGCTAATGCTATTGTGTGTACATGCATGCATGTGTGGACTAATGCAAAACAGCCTCTTTTTCCCTTCACCTCAACATGCCTCGATTGTTCCCCTTTCAACGCCCTCCCCAGACATTCCAACAGAAAGGTCTTGCTGATTCTTGGCAAAGCAGTGATTTGGCAGGGGATAGACAAAAGCAAGCCGAACATGAAAAACAAAAGAAAAAGGGGACAATTATTTCCATCCACCATTTGCAATCATGTGTCAGTAATGTGGTGCTGCTTTCATTCTGGTTGCAATTAGGAGGGCTGTCTCTGATTGCGCTTTGTGAATAAAAAGGGTCAAAAATAAAAACGAAGGGGCCCTCAATGGCTCCTCATGCCTCCAACAGGAAGCAGGGCCACCTTTTGGTGTGCATGTATGTGCAAGTGCATGTGTGAAGACACAGGCTTGCTATTACTTTTACTTGATATTAATTACTTGATATTAAACAACAGCAACAACACACTGAAGCTGTGATGCCAGCTTGCCAGAGCTGAAGCAGAAATAAGCAAGAGATGAGCTTCCGATAATGAGACGAGCTGCCATCATAGAAATGGGCAGGTAGCCAAGAAATAAATGCCTCCCCTCCCCTTTGAATGAAATGAGAGGCAGGGTGACAGAAAGAGAGAGGGAGAGGGTGGTAGGGAGAGATGGAGGAAAGTCTGGGGGGAGGGGTTGCCACTTGCAATGTCAAGGGAAAAGAAAGGGAGACGGTGAGAGAGGCAGCATGAACAGACTAAGAGAGACGGTGTTGCAATAAATGGATTCTTTAGTTTGACTGTGAGCCGAAGACTACGCTTGGTTTTCTCAGAGCACACTGTGGGGTGACATAACACCAGAACGAGAGCAGAAAGGGACATTTAGTAGTCTTTTGTCCCCAAATAGACCCTCTCCATCTCTCTTTGAGGGGTGCTTTACGCCCACTCGGATCAAAGACGGCATGTACTTGTTTTTCCGGAAGCAGGGAGGGAAAGGAAGACTGAGGGAATGGTCACAGGAGGGTTTAAAAAGCTCATCATTCATGTCTGTTTACCTCTGCTGAGAGAAGCGAGAAAATAGGAGAGCGAGGCCATGGTGACTTCTCCGGTTTCCCTGACAGAGCTGGATTAATGAAGCCACTAGGGGGTTCTCTCACTTGTGTGCTTATGTGTGTGTGTCACAGCCTGAGCACATGGGGCAATCTATACCTCCCTGGCTTCATTAGAGCCAAGTAGTCTTGTGATTATATGATGTTTTTAACAACATACAAACAACCAAGATTTAAGTGGTAGTTATTTTTACATCTTAATGGTACTATGTTTGACAAAGTAGACCTGCATTTTCATGAGATGGTACTTCATGAGAATATGAATATTACATGTTTTAAAATCTAATACCATATTTTAAACATTATAGTTTTCTGACCTTTTTTTTTTACTAAAAGCAACACCTCCATACTCTGCAATTATTTAAGATATGCCACAAACAAAACCACAACCGCTTTACCTGCAAATCAAAAGGGCCTAAATGAAAGGGCAAAGTGTTTTAACAGCACCCAGCAGAGTGCCTTCTGCCTACATGCTCTGTCTGGGTGACCAGCAAACAGCTGTTGGGCTGCAGTTCCCACAGTCTTAAGAGACCCCCACTCCAGCACCTGCTACTGGGGAGCCTGTCTGGACGGCTGCTGGCTGCTCCGGACTACTTAATGGCCCCCAGTCAGCTGGAGAGACGGGGATGGTGGGTGAGACAGAGGGAGGGAGAGGGGACAGGAGGTCTCTGTCTGGTGTTTGGGACAATTAAATCGGCTTCAGAGAGTGGAGGTTACATGGGAGTGGTGTGAATGCCCTTGAATCTAGAGGGGGGTGCCTTTCAGACTTTGGGGATGGGGTGGTGAGTGTGGATAGCCTGTTGGAATGTTATACATCACATCACTTTGCACAAATTTCACATGGCCTCTTAATGAAATCAGTATGATTTTTTTTTTGCCAAATGTGTTCAAAGTAACCAAAAACGTATGTCATAAGAAATGCATTTAACCACCTTAGGACATCTACCCAGTACTGCATGTGTGTGTTTGTGTGTGTCCCCGCATACATTCCCCTTTAAATCCTGAGCCAGCTGGCCTGCAAGGCACACAGATCTGAGAGGACACAACTAGGTCAGACTAGTGTGTTCTTACTGCTGCACAGCCACTACATCTGTGTGCATGTGTTTGTGTTCGCCTGTGCACAAGTACAAAAGTGTTTGTGTTATCTGAGTGAAGGAACCATCACATCCCTTTGGGCCACAGTAACCTCACCAGAGGTCAGAAACGTGTCCTCAAAACGGAGTTCATCCCCTACTTACATTTACACTGAGGAAGAAAACTTTGTATCTGTACTTGCAGGCTCATGTATAATTTGATCTGTACATCAAATTATACATGAACATAACATGATACTGTGATTATGATAAAAGTTGTACAAATTTAGATTTAGAATAAGCTATGAATTATTCTCTTACCTATGTTACATGTACCATGTACATAGTTCTTGACTTGATGATTAACTTAATTTCATGTACTCTGTTTACATGGTTGAGTAAGTCCAAAACACAGAGTTGCAAATGTGGAGTCTGGCAAAAATAGAAGTCATGCATAAATGAAGTGTTTTGTTGGAACATTTCCATTTCAGATCCTTAGTATCGCTACAAACAACGATTGCAGCCAGAACTGGAACTTATAAAAGCAGGATCTGGTGTAGCACTATTATGGTTATCTGTGTAAATTTTAAAATAAGCTCCTCTACTACAAATGTAGTGATGTTTTACCTACATACAAATCTTCTAGTGCGGAGTAGTAAGTTTAACAACAATGTCCACTCTCTAAATTATGTATGCCAGAATCATTGCAACAACAGGGCCACTAGCTTGAGGCTATTAGCTGAGCAGACAGGAAACAGGCTGGGAAGGGGAAGCCCTCGGGACAAGAATGAGAGGAGACGGGGTTAGAAACCCAACCAATGGCTACTCCGCCCCAGGCTGTGCTGTACTGAAAGGCCCCTGGGAAAACCAGGGCGAGGTTAAGGCCAAATGGGACAACAACTGCTGGACTAGGACAATAATAAGGACATTATAGGTTAATACACTCAACCAGGGGAGCTTAACTTATCTGGAGCCAAAAGGAGAAATATATTCTTTTAAATCTAAAGGCTTAGAGGTATTGCTTCTCTTGAGTGAGTTGAGCCCGCAGCCAAATTTAGATCTCGGCCCACAGCTGAGGAAACCCACCACTAAACAGCTGAGCACAGAGAGGAAATATCATAATAGAAATGGGAAGTTCCGGCTTTCGAAGTGATAAATCGATAAAGAAAGGTCCAGGATAAAATAAATCGGTCCCAATTATTAGTGTTTAAATACTGTTTGTGAAATGCTGACAGAAAACAAGAAACTAATTCACAACATTTTTCATTAAATGTTCCATTAAAATAGCCTCATACAACTGAGTAACTATATGGACTAGTGAATGAGGCACAACTTGCAAAACACAGGCATTCACTGACAGGCTACACAGGCTTTAAGCTTTTGTTTGATGCTGTGATTGGTGGCATAGGCCCAAATACAAGAACAACGGCAACCAGACAGAGCATACAAGGACCAGTTGCCTCTGTGATGTAGAGGGCTGTAGTTTGCTGACTAGCTAGCCATGCGCCACAGCTGCTGCAGATTTGTTTACTGAGCGCCCGGTGTTCTCCCAGCAAATGTTGAGTCAGTAATGAAAGGCAGCACAGAGCAGCAAAGGAGCATTGATGAAAAGGAAGAAAGTGAAAAAAAAAAGAGACTGAGAGAAGAGAAACTCAACAAAGATGCGAGCAGATACTCATGCTAGCTCCTGCTCAAAAACCTGAACATGAAAACATTGCGTGGTGTGCTACAGAGGTATGCTCTCATCTATGGCTTCAAAGGTACAGTGTGTTATGTTAGAGGATGTGAGGTGCCGCCATCTTTGAGTCTGTGTACAGCACTAAGCAGATGGTTATGATTGCTTTATAGACAGAACAAAACAGAAAAATCATTTAAAAGAAAAAAAAAAGCAGGAATAGTGATCAAAATCAAAAAACCTTGACTGTGCATGTGAAAAGAAACACTGGAATGTTCATAAACTGAGAGAAATACAGCTGTAAGAATGATATAAATAACTCATGGCCATCCTTTATCGACACATCACTTGCATACAAATACACACAAGCTGCAGCACAATGAGCACCTTAAGGCAGTTTCAGTATTAGTGATCTTAGGGGCCACCGGTGAGTTCATTAAAAAGCTACCGCTGGCTACAGAGGTCTGAGTGTGTGCGTGCATGTGTGTGTGTGTGTGTGTGGTCCTGTGAGCCGAGAAAAAGAGCATGCAGAGGCTTAAACAACTGAACCATGTTCTTCTAACTCACACTAAGACATCTAAATGAGATTTTCCAAGGCTTTGGTAGAATTTGGCTTTATCAATTCCAGTGTTATAAGCACCAGGATCCAGACTTGCACACTGAAACAAGCATACAGTCCTTTCAGAAGGCCAAAGAAAGGAAAACGGAAAAAGCTTAGACTTGAGTCTTAAATCTTAATTTGGTTTTAATTTAGTCAGCCTACCCACATAATTTAGAAGCTGTATCTCGTTATTATTTTATACTGACAGGAAGTGAAGGTGTGTGGTTAAACTACAATTATAATCACCATAATTTATTGTGCCTACCATGCAGTAAATCTGTCAATGCTGCTTTGCATACCACTGTATCTGTGCCAAGGCAAACTGAATACAAACTCTGAAATGAAGCTAAATGATTGACTCCTACAAAAACCTATGATTCCCAAGATGTTACATTTGTCTCACAAAATTTTGGAAAATCAAAGTGAGAGTGACAACGGTTGAAGCAGAATGTTCGATTTAAAGGACAATTTACCAAGCTCATCAAGTGAAATGTCATTTAACATGCAGCCAAAATACAGCCAACATGCACAAAAATTAAAAACAAAATCAAACTGAATGAATTTTTCAGATGAAACACTTCGACACAGCCACCACAAAAGCGTCGAAATGAAAAAGGAAAAAAAAAAAAATCAGTAATCTATTCCAGGGCAAATTTTTTACTGTATTAACACAAACCTGGGTGGCGTTTGCCCGCAGTGGACGTGGCAGAGTTTGGAGTAGTGCTGCTGGTAGTCGTAGAAGAAGAAGAGTAAGATGATGAGGACGAAGAGGAGGAGGAAGAGGAGGAGGAGAGGGTGAGAGCGCTGAGGGCTCCTGCAGGCAGTGGCTGGCCTCTCTTCAGTAGCTGCTTGTGCTCCTGCTGGCGGAAGCGCGGGGGCACCTCTCTGGGTGGGTAGCGAGCACTGGCAGAGGACAACTGGCACTGCTGCTGAGGGGGAGTCTGAGTCGGGAGTTGGCTACTGGAGGAGGTGCGCTTGCCATTGCCAGAAGAAGAGGAGGAGGAGAGGGGCAGCGTGGGGCTGGCGGGGTGGAGGTGGTGGGGTAGGCCGAGACTGGGCTTAGTGGGAGCAGGCTCTGGCACTGGATGGATACAATACACAGGCACACAGGCATACACACACAGAAAGACACATGCAGGTAGCAAGGTATTAATGTCTGGGTTAACTCACTATTAGTCCTTTACAGAACAGAAATTATATTTGGCTAAGTAGTGCTGACATTGGACAATGGGTGATAAAAAAAATGGCAGCTGAATTATTGAATTGAATTTTTCTTTTTCCTGAACAGTGATGTTTTCCTGAGCGTCAAGTTTAATCAACTCCTCCTCCTAACCCAAACTGTGTTTTTTAATGTTACAATATTACTATATGAACTGCACACGTGGGGATAACACAGAAAATAGCCATCTTTTTAAGTTATATTCTAGCAATATGTCATGGAACAGGAGTACAGTTAAAGATATGCATGGGGAAGATCTCTAAAGGACGAGCAGCAGACATGTTTTACTTTCAACACATGTTCATGCAGTCTCCGGAAATGTCATTTTGTGTATTTAATTGTATTTTATGTATAGTACTCAGCAGGTGTTAATAACTGAATCTCTTTGTCTGCACTGTATGTTGGTGTGGACTATCCCTTTAAGTTTACTGCTTCTTGCAGCCTTTTGTAGAACATATGTTACTGGCGCAGACGCACTTTATGAAAAGGTCATATTTTTTCTGCTGACTGAACACCGACACACACACAAACACACACACACACGGAGACAACCTCCTTTCCTCTTCATTACACTGTCTTCTCTTGCCTCCCAAACACACATACACACACAAACACTCACACACACACACACACACACCTTTCCCTGCTGGTTTGGCCTCAGCCTGACCCTTTCCCTGTGGTTGCAGTGACCAGCCAGCCGTCTAATTGAGCGTTAGCCTGAAAGGTGTTATTATTAGCAGGACCTGGATAGCTAGCAACCAAACAGATTGGCTTGGCTAAAGTTTCCTCTCCGGGGTGCTGCAAGACTGAAGAAAAAAAAACTGTCTGTCCTATACACTGAATAATTCCTATTGAGGAAGCTGAAGAGGATGTTGGTGTGAGTCTGTGGCTGTCTGCACATATGAGTGTGACTTCAAGTGGAGAGGGAAACTGAACTGGTATAGCACTACTCTACCTGAGAGTTCCCTGCTGCACAGAAATAGCTTCATACTGGCTGCCAATAGCTAATGACCTAAGAGCTGCTGTGAATTACAGTTTCTTGGTCAATGGGTAAATGCATGATGAATAGAGCTGCTGATGTTGTTTTCTATAGTCCCTAGATAGATATGGCCGCTCTACACAACAGCTGAGACTGCCTTCACTCAAGGGAGGGGAGAAAGACACGGGTTGTGTGTGTGGAAAATAGATGGCATAGAAATAATGTGTTAATTAAAGCTTCAGTTTGTCCAGTGTTTGAGTCTGAACTATTCCTACAGCAGCCCTGTACTGCAATGCTGGCAATTAACCACACAGTGACACGTACACACAGGCCAAAGCTGCCACACTGGAGGTTAAAGTAAATTCAGAGTGTAGAGGTATTCACTGTGCCTGCCAAGAGCTTGTCTAAAAGCACGGCTAAAAACAGAGGCCCCTCTCAGTGAGTACAACACTAATCCAGATGGCTGCCTACCTGCTGACACACAGAAACAGCAGTGTCAAATCCAAAATGCAACACCTCTACATGGACAGAACTACATATGTATAAGTATTTGAAAGCAAAACATAATAGCCTCTCTATTCTTCTTTCTTCTAGTGATTCCCTTCACATTCACACGTACTTCCACAGCGGCACGAACAAATGTGCACCTTTACATGTTTCTAGAAAACATAAAAATGCTATACACACATACATGCACAAAGACACTTTCACAGTTGTTTGCACCCCCTCTCACCAATGAGATTTTAGTCAAACACACATGCAGAGAGAGGGAGGGAGGGAGAGAGCCTGCCCTCCTCCAGCAGTATCTGGCTGGCTTGGAACTGCAGCTGGTGACGCACATCTCTGATTAAATTCAGCTCAGCCCGCCTGACGCTGCCTCGACCAATCAGATAACAGGACGGTGAATGCACGCTGCCCTGCCCCCTTTCCTCTCTGTCCTCCCCACTCCGTTTCCAATCACCCCCCCACCTCTGTCTTTCCATCAGCGGGTTGCTCCAAAACCCCACTGCTCTCTCTCTCTCTCCTTCTCTTTTTCCGTGTCTACCTGTCTCTCAGCTTAATGTTCTCTGTTCACCACGTTATTCTCCCTCTGGGCCTTTATCCATCTTGATCCCTCATCTCTTGTGTTTCGGTCTCTCTTCTCCCCTGTCTTGTTTCTATCTCCTTACCTTGCGATTTCCCTGTTTCCAGTCCTCCATCTCCCCACTCCATACCTCTCCTCTCCACCCAAACTCTTTCTCTGCTTTCTTTTCTATTTCTTTCATCTCTTCAAACTCCAACCAATTTTTCTACCTAGTGCACATATGGGCCCCCCATCTCTTATTCTCTCCTCCTGCTGTTCGGTGTTATTATAGACTGTTGTGACTGAACTTTTTAAGAAAACCAATAACCTTTTAAAGGACTCAAAAAGTTTAAACTCAGCTCTGGTGCTGGTTCTTGGCTCCTGCCACCATAAAGGGCAGTATTTTCCTATGGCCCAGGAACTATAGTTTGACAACTGGGAAAGTAATGTGTGCTGAATTCATTCAGATTACAAGCACATACTGGTTGGCACAGGGAAGGGATTTTCATTGAATGATTTTGGAAATGCAAATGACAGCTAATGTAGCTAAGTACTGACTAGTTGACAAGCAAGAAACAAAACTGAAAGTTGACTGTATTTACTGTTTTGGTGTGGTTATGTACATAAGCAGAAAATTAACCATGAAAAACATTTAGCAGGTGACCTACTTCAAAGATGGGTGTTTTGGCTTTCTGTCTCTTTCTATCTCCTTCTCCGCCTTTGCACATCTCCTTTCTGGCAAATATCACAGACAAACAATTGTTTGCTGTCTCAAACAAAGGAATTCCTTTTTAATCTGTTATCTGTCTAATTTGCCAAATCTTTGCAATTCATACATACACAAGCTCGCTCGGATGTCTTAATTCCCAGAACTGGTCAAAAAGACGCATATGGGTGTTACTCAGTCAGCTCACTGTTAATTCCGGATGCCAGGCTGGTACAGGAAGCAGATGAACCCAGATGACAGACACACAAGTCCCTTAGCTCAAGTATAGCTCAAACATACCCTGCTTCATACAGCCTGTGTTTGTGTTGTTGTAGTAACAAGGGTGTATCCCTGCTGCAACTCCCTTATGTTGCAGATGACCGCATCTAATCTCTTCTGCACAAGCAATGACATATTTCTCTAAAATAATCACGGTACATCTAAAACCCCATTGTCACAAACCTGTGAGAAAGCTAGAAAGCTACAATGATCTGTCATTTTTCAAGAAAAGTGCTGCTATCACACTATCCAGCTGGGTAATGTGTAACCATCTATGGTGTAATCTGTATTTAACAAGTGTATCAGTGAGAATTAATGTTCTCCTGAGAGGGAAGGAGTGTGTGTATGCAGGCATACACACAAAAATTGAGACAGCAAAAATGGCAGTCTGAACATGTAAGAGGTGAGAAGAATAGTATGCGTGAGAGACACAGCTCCCCTCTGCCCTGAGCACACATAAATACATTTACTGAGACATGTCTTTTATTTTGAGGAGGAGAGATCTTTTCTAAATCCATGATGGATGGGTAAGTGCTTCTGAAGAGGCGGGGATGGGCTTTATAGAAAAAGACTGCAAAGGAAAAAGAACTGGAGAAAAGTGGGGAAATCCCTTAGATGAGAGTGTGTCTGTAAAAGATTAAATAAGGACAGTGAAGAGTATGGTGGTTACACTCAGTGCCAGTGAAAGGCAATGAAATCCACAGTAAATTAGTGAAGTTGCAAGCTTATTGCGTTTGATGGATGACTAACAGCTTTGCAGAGACAGAGTTTCTCTGCTTGTTAAGCCTTTACTGTAGGTGAAGTTTCTGTCTATGACTCCTGCTTCTGATATCAAACATATTTCATAAATATCTATTCACAGGAAGCTTTTCAAGAAATCAACAAACTGACACAGCGGACATTTTGACTTGACGAAGGGCTCACTTGAATGATTAGTAATCATCCTGTGATGCAGAGACAGAAAACCAGATTCTTTTACTACGAGCTATCTGTCCAGTCACATTAGACGTTGGTAACTTTTAGATGTCATTTTGATAAGATGCCAATATATGATGCAAAAAAACAAAAGCACGGAAAAAGCAGGCTGCTGAAAATAATCATTTTACCATCTTCATGGCTGAGGTAGACAGAAATATTGAAGTTACAGCAGTGCAACTGAGAGCTGTGTTTTGAAAACCAAATTTAGACTTTTATGTGGTGGTGGCCTTAGTACATCTAATTGAAGCTGAAAAGGAGAGCCAATTAAATAAGCATTTGTATCAAGTGCACTGTAAATTCCATTAAACCCTCCAGCTGAGGCGCTCTCTGCAACCTTGCACAGAACTTTTAATTACAGCCCTTCTTCACACTAAATGGTTAATTACACACAATGAGAGAGAGAGAGAGAAAAAGCAACTGCTTAGAATGGAAAGTAAGTGAGCATAGATGAAGGTAAAAAACATACAAGGCAGCGAGAAATATATAAAAGGAATCAGATACAGGGTTGAAAATCCGCGAACGACGCATAATGGACAAGAAGGTAGGGTATCTGTTATTGTAAAGAACGACTGTGATTGGTTCCCTGAGCCTGGTGCCAGGCCACGCAGGTTCCCACATCTCTTCTGTCTATTGTCTGCAGAGCCACTTTATTATGCAGCCGTGTTTATAGAAGGGGGAGGGATGGACACAACACACAGGCCTATATGCCCTACACAATGGTGCATTTCTTAATCCAATAAGAGCTAAGAGGTAGGGAAGGTAAAGAAAATGCAGCATGTTTTAAAAAGGGTTTACGTCCGTGTACAACAATTTTCTACATGCTGCTTTTCAAGTGGTTTTATATAGCCAAGGTGTACTGCTGTGTGCATTAATGTTTTCTTTAAGCTTATAAGAAAAGTAGCATTTTCTTGCAAAAGTAGTGAAACAAGGTGCACTCAATTTTGTTCAGGAAATAGGATAAAAAAAAAATATGGAGGGACAGGGCAGAGGGACAAATAGATGCATTTGCCAGGCGCATGAAGTGCAAACCGAAAAAAAACAGTATGAGTTTGGACTGAGTTCATGACCTTTTCGATATCACACCTCTCATTTCCTTCTGCAAATTCTCTGCTGAAGTAGATTTGGGCTCCTTACTCATTTCAGCAGCAGTATGACTGCTTCCCCTGTTACTCATTAAACAACTCAATACTTTTGGTCTACAATCCAAAAAATTGCTGATTCTATTCTCTTTTACCTGGAAAAGTCACAGCAAAGACTGGAGACTAAAAATTCTTCACAACTAAGTGATTCATTCAATTCATTTTAATGGAAGATATTGACACTAATCAATTTAGTATGGAAAGTTTAGAACATTATGTAGTGTGTTACTGGTAAACAAGTTAAATAAAAGGGCATTTGAAGCATATTGCAAAAGTAATAAATATCTAAAGTGAAACTATAGGAGCTCATAGAAATGAGACTTGGTTGTTTTGACATGGTTACCAAGAGGACCTTTTAGTCACAGAAGGCAAGTGTATGTGCGTGTGTTTATGCACACAAGGGAGGGTCAAGTGGGTGTGTCTCTATGAGATCCCATCTGTCAGTATTAGTAGAGAAGAACAGAAAGACCCTCACTCACACACAAAATAAAAGGCAAAATTTCTCACCCCTCACCCTTCCTATAACGGGCCGTTGCTATAGAGACTGACAGTTGCCTAACGCACCTCCATTTGCCTCTTGTGACCCCCGTGCCTCCTGTGACCTCTTCCCATACCACGCCTCTTCCATCCTCTCTCTCTAATTAGTGCCCCCACCCCCTCTCCATGCCAAGCTCTTTTTTCTCTCTCTCTCAAGTCTCCGTTGTTCATCTCAGCTGTGCCTCTCTGGCCTGTTAAGATTATGACAGACTTGCTCCCAAGAAACCCCTTTTTGCTTTTTAGCCCTAATAGTAGCTAACTCACTCTCTGGGTAAGGAGCTTTAACAGGATCACACTACACCTCCATCCGAGGTCAGTGCCTGAGGGCAACAACTGCCTGAGGATACATGTCTTTTGAATTTGATAGATATGTAGCATGATGCAAGGTATCTTAAACTTTTTGAGGCTCACACCCAAATGAGAAATGTGGTCTCCCACAGTCAGAGCCCTGGGGTCACTGAAGCATAGGGAACACATCAGGCAATTAGACAACTAATGTGAATTTCTCATACGTAGGTCTTATATAACACGACTGATATTCCCAGCCATTATAACTTTACACTGTATACAATAAATAAAAACATCAAGGGAAATTCAACTGGTAGAATAATATGGTGTTTTTTTTAATCTTCTGTGGTCTAACTGTGTTCGACAATGGCCTGAGGGAAGAGCGAGAGGAGCCCCTTACGCGGGCATACAGGCAGTCTTTGAACCTTACAGACACATATATACACGAGCACCTTGGCCTCAAAGCACAGGCTGAACTGTCATTCATATCAGTTGAGCTACATCCTATTAATCTGCCTGATATTTGACATGAAGCAGCTCACGGTTGGGGGAAGAGATGATGGGGGAGGGGCAAGAGGCACCGAATGGGCTCTCTTGTCAGCAGCTTGTGAGTGATCATACAACATGAATACACAGAGAGGAAAGCATTGTTTGAGTTTATGCGCCCCTCTTGTTTCCTTTCTCTCTGCCCCCTGTCTCTCCCTCCATCCCTCACTCTCCTCTAGCACTTGACATGCATGCGGGGTGAGCTCACGGGGGGTAGAGGAAAAACAATTATGCTTGGCAGTCATAAATCCACAGGATGTAATTCACAAGCTATTCACTATTAATTCATTGAGTGTTTACAAATGTGGTTAACAGAAGAGAAAAGCAGCCCGATTGCTAAAGTAAATTAGCCTCTAATTAGATTGCGATTCATAAAATTCCCTTTCAAAAGTGTTGACGCAATTAATAACATGTGAAATTGCAAATTAATCCAATACAGAATTATACGACACACTCGTGTTTATGTGCGTCTCTCGCCACTTTGAAAAATATAATGCTGTTATCACCGTGGTGACACCGTGTAAATATGTTTCTCCTCAGATGTGGTCGCTGGGGCCCCGAGCATATCGAGGGTGAAATGAAACAGGCGGAAGAAACAGCGTGGGTAAGGAGGAAAGTGAGGGACAAGGCAGTGACAGGCATTACATTTGTTCTCTAACCTTTCAGCGGTAAAAAGTGCGTGAGCAGCAGAAATGGAGATTGCAGATTTTCTGATTATCGGGGTGTGGAACAGGCGTACTGTGGTATTACTGTGGCTTTCTGTGCCTGCATGTAGCCACCTGTTTCATGAATTGCATTTGTATAACTTCCTGCTTGGGCCATGTTTTCTCATAACTTCAATAATATCTGTGTGTGTGTGTGTGTGTGTGTGTGTGTGTGTGTACGTGCATGCTGCTGTTTTGCAGTTCCACAATGTAAGCATTTGCTTCAGTGACTGAGAATAAATTGAAAGGCTCCACGTCGCTGTAGGGAGGGATGTGCATGTTTTTAACAACCGTGGGCATCTAGGAACACACATCTGCAGCTTAACAGATACGTACACTCGCCACACACTCCTCTGTGTGTGTGTGTGCGTCTTAGCATGTGCATGTTTTAGTCAAGGTTGGTAGGTATGTGTAGCAGTCAAACTGACTGATTGTGATTGCAGCAGTGGTGGCAGAGATTGTGATGAAGCTGCGTGTGTGCTGGGGGTGAATAATCAGCATCCCTCTGAGGTAATGGGGACTAGGAGGGAGGGTGGGAGGGCCTTGCATCAGAGGTCCAGCTTGTGCGTGTGGGGGAGGTGGGCTGGGGCAGTGGCACACTGCCTCCTGGAACCCTGCGTTTGGTGAAGCTCCATGCCTAATGGGGGGCAGAGAAGTTAATTCCACTGCGCCGAAGCTTTATCTCATTTTCATACATATGAACGCGCCAGGCCGAGATCGATTACCGCAAACAAATTGAAATGCCTGGGACCAAGGAGGCCTGCAGAGAGGAAAGCAGAAAAAGGCGTTGAGGATGGGGGGAGGTGGTGTCTCTGCATGTGTATGTGTCTATGAATTTCTGAGAGTGTATAAGGAAGGCAGAATTCACTGATATGGATGGAAAGACACAAATCACTACCGCATACTGATTTTCTCTCCTCCCGCATATACACACACACCTCTATTATTTAGTGTCACGCATCAAAACTCAACTCATTCCAGTTGATGCCACCTTCCTTTTAAGAGGTATTGCAGATGGGAGGTTATGAGGAAACTCAGAGGTCCTGATGGCTCACTGAACGATTAAGTCTTTAAACAAGCCCTCTTTCCCCCTACCTTCTGTCTGCATGAATACCCACTACATACACACACAATCAGTTTCTCATTCCATGTCCTTTTCTCTCTCTCTATCTCTCATTAAACATACCATAAAATAAATGTCCATGTCATTAGTCCTCTTCTATATTAGCACTGTCATTGACTCCCGACGGTCATTTTTGGCACTCGTCTAAAGTGCTCACTGCTTCATTACTTTCTTTCCTCCCTTTCCTTCCTTCATTTTTGCTTTCATCTGGCCCCAGAACGCCCTGTTATACTTCCTTTTTCTTCCTCCTTCTTAGCTGTGCCCCTGTCCATGGGCCTCTCTCACAGGCAGAGTCTTCAATATTTCCTCTCTGACTCTCAGCATTTCCTTTGCTGCTCCTGCAAGTAACTCTTGGTACAGCCCACATACACACATCATACACTGTTCATACACGGCTGTAGTTACAACTGAATGTTTAAATACAAGATACATGCGGACAAACGTACAGAGACACAAACAGAAACAGACAAACTACAAATTTTGGATTGAATCATAATGAAGAAGAAGAAGAAGCCTGGAGAAGTCTGATTTTTTTTTCCTCAGAGAAAAGTATGTGCACTCAAGCACAAGAACAGTGGCATTAAATGCTTATTCAAATCAGAAGCAGCTAGCTTTGTGCAGAGGCTTTGAAACTTGGTTAATAGGCCAAGCTCACAGTCAGGGCAGTGACACACAGGGAGGGTAATTAAATAGACAGGTCATAGTTCAAGGCAAGCTGTGGTGACCTTTGTTAAAGCCCAACAGTTACACCCAGATGGCCAAGCTGCGGCTCAAACTGGGGGAGGACAGGCAGACACGCCAGGGGAGGATTTAAAGGTAGCCACCTTGCTTAAATTCTGTGCCATCTTCACCCTAACTCGATCGTGCAAAAACAAAACCTATTTCAAGAATTTTGCATGAATTGCATCATCTCCAACTGTAAATGCAGGAACTGCACCAGAGTGGTGCTAGGTGAAAAGACAACAAAGCAGGATGCTATGCGTGATAATTATCACTGGCCAAGATGCGTGAAAAACCTGGTCTAAAAAAAGACAACAGGAAGATTAAAAAGGGCCAAAGATGGAGGAGATAGGGCCTCGTACATCTGCTTTGGACCTGGCTCAGCGTCAAACTCAACTCTGGATTCTAAATCTATTCATAAAGCAAAAGTATACACATCAAATGATTATACAGATGTTAAAAGCACAAGTCAGACAGCAGCAGAGGCAACACTAGGTATTTTGCAAACATTTCAAATGAAACAAAAGCTCATTTTACAGCAACACATGGAGAAAATCTATTTTAGCACCTTAAAAGAGGGCACATGAGGACACTGTTCTTTCAGTCCTACTCTCTTTGCATTTCAGCTGAACTCCAAGCCCTTCTTTTATTCCTCTCCCTTCATCCTTTATCCCATCCACCCCATCCCCCTACCCACACCATACTCAGTGTGCTGTCTGGGTGCCCTCACGCTTCACTGCACTGGTGCTGCGGGCGTACTGGGCGTCACTCCGCATCACTCTGCATTAGACTCCACTGTATTTGCTCTGCTGCGTGTGCGCATGTGTGTCTAAGAAACAGAGAGTCAAACGGCACAATTGTGCATGCATGTGCAAACTGTGTGTGTCCATCTGTGTACAAGAACGCTAAATGCTGTGTGTGTACAATGTGTGTATAATATCTGCGTGTAAGGGTCAGTGTGTGTTAATCCGAGCTGATCAATGTATATCAGTGGTTGGAATGCAGTTTTAGAAAATGAGGCAGAGAAGAGGGTGCTGTTTGCTTGATCATGACACTCACCTTTGGGTTTCTGATCAGCAGCCTGCAGAGAGAGAGACAGAGAGAGAGAAATTGACTTAGGAACTTAATACAGTGATATTTAACAATCACTCAAAACTGTAAATAAATCAAATGTGTTATCACAAAACCTAGCGCTTTATTCAACAGGAAAAAGGCTAGTGTTACTGAGTAAAGTGATCCAATCTTTTCAAACCATTCATAATTTTTTATCTGTTGGGTGGCAGGAGACATTGAAGAAATAATTCAGTTGTTGATTTACTGGAAGTTTATAGCCTATAAATCAGCCAAAGCTATTGCCTGCTGGTAGACTCACAGATATGCACAGTTTCTTCAATAGATTTTCACCTTCACCTTTTTCTGAGCGACGTCCGTCTTGGTCTTTTCTTCTTGTTTTTTCTTTTTCTTTTCTTCCATCAAATGGTTCTCTTTCTTCTGTTGCTAGCTTCTCTCAGCTGCCCAACAAGAAAGAGAAAGAGTGATGAGTGAAGCAAGAAGGAGAAGGGCTAGGATTCAGCTCAAATGGTTAGTGTCCTTCACTTTTTCACTGTTACAATTATGTGGACCCATGTGCATTACACACTTTACGTATGGCATTCAGGCACATTCATATTGAAAGAAATATCAAAGAAATGTTCAAATTCCCCACAAAAATGCACAATTATGTTCGCAAACACACACACACTGTGCATATAAACTTTCAACCCCTTCCTTTTGATCCATGTGGAAGTCAGAGCCAAAGTGCACTCCGTGTCTGGAAAAACTTTTCCATCCACAATCATTGGTTCATGCGAAAATCATGGTCAGAAACTGAAAAGGACAAGATGGAACGGGCGGAGGGCGGTGGGGTGGGTGCGGAGTACAAAAAAAGGAAAATGAAAAGCAAAAAAAAAGGCACACATGTGAGTTACAGAGAAAGATTAAGAGAGAGAGAGAGAGAGAGAGAGAGAGAGAGAGAGAGAGAGAGAGAGAGAGAGGACAGTAAGAGTGAAGGCTAGTATAAAAGGGCTGGTTTAAAGACAGCAGGAAATGGGGAAAAAATAAAAAGGCAAGGGTTTAAAAGGAGTGAAAGGAAGACGCCGTAAAGGCCAACAGACAGAGAATAAGACGCAAAGCCTTTTTACAAAGATCTGTTTCCAGTGGGCGTGAGTCAAACTAGCTAGATAGCGAGCCCAAGGGCCAGGGAAACTAAGTGCTTCATTTCAGCATGTATTTCCTTTGGCTCAGCTTTAGTGACAGCTCCTGGAAACTATTAGAGGCATGAGCTGGGCCATAGGGACTGAATATGTGTGTGTTTAGTCTTCACTAAGTGCAATGGACACTAATCTATAATACAGCCCTATGTCATATCAAATCAATGGTACCACTCTCTAAAATGTGCAAATACAATCAATCATATCCATGTCAGTGTAAAATAATGGCCTATTCGCTCGCCATACAGCGAAGAGTACACACACACACACACA
>NTHP01000222.1:397587-408644 GCA_003416845.1 Oplegnathus fasciatus | reverse complement strand
AACACCCATAGAACTCCTCCATTACAACTCTCCTACACCTCTGTCACGTAAAAGCCCTGTGTATGACACAATAATGAACAGGAGTTAAGCCCATGTTTGTACACAAGACTACTGGTGACAAGCAAATACCTGGTGACTGCCCTTCATACGGGACTGAAATTATACTTCAAACCCTCCTCTGAAAAACTATGCATTATTTATTATTATTATTATTATTATGTATTACAGCTTACACTCTTACACACTTGCAATCAGGAAGTGTCGAATTTAGGGCTGGGAGCACTACAAGATAAGATTATGATTATCATAACATGAGATCACTGTCTCGTACCAAAGCAGATCAGTGCCAGAGCTGTGGTGAACCCTGGTTGAGACAATACAGACCCAGGTTGCAAAAACATCTCACAGAAAAACCTGTGAATGTCAAAGTCAGTCTGGGCACTTGGAAGTGTTAATGACAGATTGATACTGTTTGTTTTCAGGGTGATGTCCATCCAACTAAGGATACTACAATCATTTCTGGCTTCCTGGCTACCTATCGTTACTACTGTCAACACCACAGTCAACATACACTCCCCCCTCGCTGACTCTTACACACAAACAATCCTCATTTAGTACAATGGCCACACCAAACACACAACTGCGTGGCAAGTCTTTATACTGCCCCCCTTGACTTCAAAATAGCCGTCCATAGAGCAGAGGAAGAGGGTAATGGCTTTTGGCAACCTCCCATTGAATCCAGCTGATTCTACTGTCAACGCCTCCCTACTGGAGCAGCACCCTGCGGCAGTGTTAAGCGCGTTATCTATCAGGACTGTGCCAGTAGTTTGAAAAGCCTCATAATCACAGGCTCAGTAACTACCACGGTCAGGCTTGGGCTAAGGTCAATGACGGGGGAAAGGGATAGACAACACAAGCCACTTTTCCAAAGCACAACTAAGTGGGATTTACCAGGACAAAAAAACAAAATGTCTGATGAGGGATACAAATAACGTTTTGTTTATTTGTAATCCAGGGCAAATAGACTACCTGCTGTACAGAAATAAAAATTAAAAACAGGAGAACCAAACCGGTGTACGGGGGATACAGTGACATAAGAGAAGCAGACCCAATTCAGTTACATTTGGCTCTGTAGTGGAAACCAGCCTAATGATAGCAATCTGAGGACTGGACCAGTGTTCAAGTTTTGTCTGTAAAAAAGGGTCAGATGAGGGCAAGCAAGCTTTGGGTTTCCTTTTAACCACATGACCCTGCCCCTTCAGTGATAAGGGGCTGCAGATGGAGTTACTGCCAGGGTTTATCCTCATGGCTTTGTTACAATACACTCTAATCAAAACAATGTCTAGATGCCAACAGCCTACAGCCTGGTTGGATCCAGAGCCAACATGGGTTATGGGTTTCCTGCTAGTGTGCTGCCAAAATGGCAAAAGTAGTAATACAATTCATTGAGTCTGGGCCCCAGTGAGAGACTCAATTTTTCACTTTGTGCCTTTTTGCACTGGGAAAGAACAAATTATACACCTCAAGATTGAGATAATTCAGAGTTCTGCAATTTCAGTGTCTAGATTCGCAGATGCTGGCATAGACTATCAGTGTTCCCAGTGGATAATTTATGCATTCCCTTAGAATAAAAAATAACAAAGCCAAGCCTTTTATACTACTCCGTAGACGAAACATTTGCAAGAAGGTTCAAAAAGAGAAGCACGGCTGACATCTTCATTGCAACACAATACGTCTTGCCGCAGGGGTAACCCAAGTCCTGGTGACCTAACGCCCACACACACCCCCAATTTGCCCTCCAGATGAGCCACCTGCTGCGGCTGTAGTGGTAGGTATGGTGCTAAAGCAGTTGTGTCTGGGAAGGATAAGCCTAACTGTAAGGTATCTAAGAAAACTAGTAGACTCCATTCCTCCTCTTATCAGACTTTAGGTCTTTCTTTTCTCCCTATTCACTAGTTTTACATACACACCAGAGGGCCCCTGCAACATCTTTTCACAGCCACCCCCTTACTGCGTGCTCTTCAGCCTTTTGGAAAGATGGGCGTGCATATGGGAGGACCCTTGACCCTGGGCAAGAACAGGGCTCTGTGTGTGTGTCTGTGAGTCAGCTGGGCGTCTAGGGCATGCAGGAGGCAGCTCATGACCTGATTAACAACTGCAGGGCATTAACCAACTGCCAGGGCTTTGAGCTTAACATAAATGGTCACACACTCCCATGGCAAAAACGACAGGCATCCCACGTGTGTATTCACTGGCTGATTCAGACACAAACACACAACATGTGCAACAACACGCTTACATTCCAAGACGTGGTACAGACACACACACATACGTGTATACACCGCACACACGAATAACACCCGAGCAGTCTCCCTATCCGACTGCAAATGTACACATGCATGTGTGCCACTGCTGCTCACGCGCATTTTTCATTTCATCACCTCACTGGTGTGTGACGATAGAGATAAGACAGTGGTGACAGAGATGTCAGGGGGGGGAGAAGGAAAAGGGGGTTTGAAATTGAACGGGAAATTATGTACTTCAATTAAGACACGCGGAGGAGATATTAAAAGCTATACTCCAGTGCCTGGGGACAGGATGCAGGAAGGGGGGATGCAATGGAAGGCGACAGTTCAATCAGAATCCCCGGCTTTCTCATCGAGCCAGGGGGGTAGAGGAGAGGAGGGAAGAGAGACAGGACAGCTATGTTTAATAATGTACTTGGAATTAGTGTAGAGGAATGTACAATAGTGTGCAAGATACATGATGTGATACAGCTACAGAATGAACCAAAGACTAAAGAGGAGTGACAAGAGGACAATCAGGATAAAATGTAAGAATGTGCCAGTGAGAAAACACTGCAGGCACAAAACATCTAACAAAAGTACACCGTCCTGCTGTCATAACACGGCTCTACTCTGTCAACTATCAACCCATAGTACTGTATAATCAAAATAATCCTAATCGCACCTTCTAATAACTACAGAAACATTGAAAAAGGCAACGCAGTCCACTCAGTCAGTTCAAGAAACCATCACATCATAGGCTCACATGTACCGAGTGTGTTCCAGTCCACTCAGCCAATCATGAGAGAGCTATGATATAACACAAAAGTTCCCAACATTTTCATGTTCAAGTCTCTTCAAATAAACACATACTAAATTTAATCAGTAACCTCATAATGAATACGCAAAAGCAGCACGTGGGAGAACACCTCTGATCAGTCAGAAGGTTTTCTCATCAATCCAACATCGCACTAAACACCATTCCTGATTTTGCAGGGGGACCCCGTCTTAAAAACCCTTTGGGTGTTTGGGTGCTCTCTAGGCAGACTAATGTGTCTCACTTTCCTATAATAACTCGATTTATTTCTGAGGACACACAACATGAATAGTGTGAAGAAACCGGTTAATTGTGGCATTACAAATAAACACAGACAATTGTCAATGGATGTTTTAATTATATGGCACTTGACATTGCCTGCTGCAATTGCAACTGGGCTGAACTGAGATGCATCACAGAGACACGAGTTAATGCTCTGAAAAATAATGTTGCCATATTGTTAGTTATTTTGCTTATTTATTTAACATTGCAGCTAACTTCTGCCCAATTCCCTCTTGCTATTTTGATTCCCAAACACTGCTCAGCAATGACATTCATCAATGTATGACACGAGAGAGACGCTGTTCATCTGAAACTTACCTTGCGTTAACCACAGCTTTGGCAGCTTTCGGTGAGAGAGTCGGTGCATGGCAGAAAAAAGATGCAGAAAAGCATTCTCCGATGTCTTTTCTAAAGTTACCCGTAAAGAGATGGAGCAGAGATTCAGTCGCGATTTAAGTCAGACTTGGCAGATAAGCCGACTGCTGCTGAAGCAGCTTGGTGACAAGATACCGAGGTAAACAACGGCTACTCAGCCAGATATACACACAGCAAGTACGGTAATTTATGCATTCAGCAAAAAAATAAAATAAAAACAAGCCTTGAAATTACAGTCGCCGGTTAAAACGTCACGATATAACGGGGGGGGCGGGGAAGGGGACGAAGCACCACTAACAACAAAAACAAAACAAAAAAAAACCGAACACGAATAAAATGACTTTTAAAAGCAGCTAAATGATGTAAGCTAACGTTAGCGCTGGTTGCCGTTGTAAGTCGTCGACCGTTGAGAGGTTTTGCAAACCGGAGAAATCAGGCAGTTTTCGTTAAAAATCGCCGATGACTTCTCGCGTATTAGCTGACGGCCAGCCAGCCAACTTGTTTTAAAGTGCAAAAAGAAATGTTTTTGTTTAGGTCGCCAGCTGGACGACTAGCGATGGGCTGGCTACCGCGAATGCAAAGTGAGAAGCGACTCCGGGGAAATACATTCTGTGTGGATCCAGACAGCGGAGCGGACAGTCATGGTAGGCGTTCAGTGAGCTCTCGTTGACAGTGGTCTCGCAGCCATTTTGTTCAAACTAACAACACTGCAGTCTGCCTCTCCTCCTCCCAGAGAGCAGACACACCAGGAAGTGGCTCCAGATACGTCACTCCCGACCAACCAAAACACCGGACGCTAACTCCGCCCGCCGCCCTCCGGCCCGCCCCCTCCCCCGCTCTCCAAACCTCCGAGCGCCCACAGAGGATGGACAGGCTCAAGCTCATATTTCCAAGGTAATTGCTGAAGCATGCAGCCAATACTGTGCGCTTAAAAAAGAAACAAATGTGACGCTGTTATAGATTTTGGGAGGATGATATTGTGAAGACAACAAAACATTCACCACATTGTAATGTTGGAGAGGCAATATGCTTTAAGATAGCACAGCAATGTTCTAAAATTAAATACCAAGTAAAATATCACTGTTTATGTTCTGTTACTGTAAGTATTGTGAGTATGTGTTACGCATTATGTAGTTTTGCTCCTAGCAGTCATTGAGAAAGTATTTACACCCTTTACTTAAAGCTGCTCGAATCACTATACTATATTAACAATGGCTCAAATAACTATGTGTAATATAAAAGGTGTTGCTTGTAGTGACAAATGCACAGAGAATTATCACCTGACTCTGCAGTACATCTTTATGGCCTGCAACTTTATTGTTTTGGTTCACTTTCATGAGCCCTGCCCCCAATTGGTAAAAAATAATAATGCAGCTTTAAGTAAAAGTAGCAAAACCTTGGTGTCAAAATACTTAATTACAAGTAAAAGGTCTGCATTCATAATTTACTTAAGTAGAAGTACTTCACTTTAGTAGAAGTGTTATCAGAAGGACGTACTTTAAGTAATTTGCCCCTCTTAGAGTGTTATATTATTACTGATGCATTTTAATGTTGTATGTGGTTGAAGTAAAGCAATTTTTACAGTTAATCTGTAACTAATCGATGTATCATATTTTATAAACTGTTAACGTGCTCTATATGTAAAATCTTGACCTTCAGAGTAACTAGTAACTACAGCTGGTTAATAAATGTAGTGGAGTAAAATGTACAATATTTTCCAGTGAAATGTTGTGGAGTAGTAGTACAAAGTAGAAGAAAAAGGAAATACTCAAGTTCAAGTACCTCAAAAGTGCACTTTTAAATGTAGGCTACTTAGTTACTTTTCACCACTGGCTCCTACAGTTTCGTAATACTTTCTAGTATAGAAATAAGATACCATACTTCATGTGACTCATGACCAAAATAGTGCAAAAGAGCACAGAAATAGATGAGTCGTAAAAGTCTACAAGCAATTTGGAACTTGCATCATAAACTTTATTTAGCAGACTCAAATGTCTCTTAAAGGGCTCACCCCAAGTTTCTCTACCCAAGATGACCTTTGTCAAGAATCTCTTGATGACATGATGTCCAGAGATGTGGGGCAGTAATTCCAGGCTATTCTCAACATGATGGATGAGGTCGCCCTTGTGCCCCTCCGAACCGCGTCTGCAGCCATCTCAGAGAAAGAAAATGCGGCCCCTGTCCATTCTCTGCACTCCTTTCTCATGGAAATGACCGCTCCATGCACAGAGACAAACACACACACACACACACACACTCACTGTGAGGTGGGAACAGGTCAAGGCTGCAGTCCACAAAGGGGAAGGCTGACCAGTGAGAACTCTCTCAGCAAAGCTCCGGGCTCCTATACATGACTGGGAGAGACTGCTAATGAGAAAGCCAGGGGCCCCGGCCAAAAGTTCTTTTTTTCTCCTTTTCAAGGCAAGATGCCCAGAGCTATTAAAATAGCAAGCTCCAACTGAATGGAGAAAGCAGATGTTCCATACTCAGGGTTAAGAGAGGTGAGAGCAGAGAGGAATGCCTTTAGAGACGCCTTAAGGGATATGTAGTTCACTGTGGATCACAGACTATTAAACTGCATGCAGAAATGAGCTTTTCATTCATGTCACCTAAATAAATTGTGTTCCACGTAAATATATTGTCTCAGAGTTAATCGAATGTGCCTATACTTGAAGCATCAATTCAGTGATTTATTACATCACACAAACTAAAGTGCCCATAACTAGTAGCTTAAATCTCCTTCATATAGACTTACATGAGTTATCAAAGATAGAGATGGAAATCTATGCACCACAAAGGACGACTGAGACTTGAAATAACGATAGTTATTTGACATGATCTTAGCCATCAAAGGTGAGAACTACTTAGGCGTGTGTGTGTGTGTGTGTTAATGTTGGTGAGAAGAGTGTATGTGCGTCTCTGTGCGCAGACATGCACATGTATTTGCGTGTATGTCAGAGTGCGCGCGTCCTTCCTCGAGCACATCCACTCTCCGGCTCATCACAGCTATTCCTTTAGGTGTCTTGGAGATGTTTCTTTGACTCCGCCAATTTCCCCAATTGCTTTCACATTTAAGCAGACTGCTGACAGAAGCGAGCCAATGGGAAAGGTCCGCCTGACATTCTGATAAGAAACAGCCCAGACACAAGCTGTGGGACTGCAGCAGAGGCAATCGCTCACTCCTTCCCCTCTCAGACAATACACTTCTCCTCCTCCTGCTCTCGCCATTCTCTTTTTTCTCCTCTCCTCTCTCCACTTTTTTTTTTCAGTGTGCTCTTCTGCCTTTTGTTTTAATTCCAGTCCAATCATGAGCCGCGTTCCGCATAAGGTTTTAATTTCAAGCCTGCCGCCGGAGTGTGCCAGACTCACACGCACACACATGCAAAGATTCACACAAGAATGCATGTGCGTACACCAAACCGCAGATTCTTATGCGTACCATACACACACTTGCGTCACAAAATACACATGCACACACTTAATGTGTTACGTGGCTACATGCATATTTAATGCAGGTGGCTCTGTGGCTACATTTTATCATTTAAACATGTTTCCCACGAGAGAAAGTATCTCCATCTAGAAACATTAATAATCACACAGATTCATAAAAGGCAGACACATCACCAGACAAATTACATAAAAACAATCCCAATAGGCTATATTTCTGCTTTAGCAGTCAAAATATATTCCATAGTTTATGACAGCTCAGCTGAATTTATAGGGTCTTCAAATGAATTTTTAGTGCTCAAAATCTATTTTTTGCCTTACTTTAAAATACAAAGCCCCTCTCCAAATGCATCATCTTAACATTTAATCTCGTGGAATTAACCAGACAAACATGATCTGAGCGGTAGCCAAACATTTCATGTCAGCACAGAGCCCAAAAGCAGATCTTGGTTTTAAATCCTCATTCCCCAGACACTGCCTTCTAGAGGAGCACATGTATAGTTTGCTGTGTGACGCAGAATGACTAATGAGTTGGGGGTGTCAGTATTTTAGTATTGATTATGAATACTCAATCCTCCTCCACAGTCTGGACTTTATGCATGTGAGTAATCAAAATGCAGACAGCGAGCTACTGCTGCCTCGCTCAAAGTGACATTTCCAAAGGCATGACTTGACATATGCAAAAGGACCGTCATGATGATAATTCTGACGGAGGAAGGAGCCAAATGAAACCATCTCCTAACTGCACATAAAAGGAGAGTGTTGTGCAGCAAGTCTCCCAGTCCTGCTACTTCAAGGCGAAAATTTGCAAGTAGTAGCTGTGCGACTGAGCTGAAACATTCATTGTGAGTTTTTCTCACTCTGATTAGCAATGTGATTGAAGTGCCTATCCATTAAATAATAGTGAAGAGTGGTAAAACCCTGCTGAGTTGCTCATTGCTCATCTCCAAGGTCTGCAGCATTGCAATGAGAGATAAGACAGACTGCAAGTAGCTGAAGGCATGGAAGTCCATAAGAGGAGGAGGGATCCTTTTCATTAACTTTCATTAAGACTAAAGAGTGAATTACCCTGAACAGAAGATGTCCGACACATAAAAGCCATTAGGTAGGGGAATATATACACACTCAAACCCCCCTGCACTAAAACACACATGCATACATGTACAAACATGGGTGCAGTTACTGTTACATAGGCTGTTCATAAAAGCAAACAGATACACTATTAGACTATTTCTTCTATACAAATACAGTGCAGACCTTGGCAACAAAATGCTTTAATCCTCCATATACTGCTGTGCTTCTGTATAGTACATAATGTATTATTGGGGAAGGACAATAGCAAGAAGAGGTCTATGCAGCGGCTGGTAAAGGGGCAACGCTATGGGGGGGAAAGGGTTCTGCAGCCTCTGTGCGTATGTTTGGGTGTTTTTGAATGCATGCATGCTTGTGTGTGAGCGCAGGTCTACAGTATATATATGTGTGTGCCACATGGGTGGAGGGAGGCAGGGCAGAGCGAGCATTGCAGTGCAGTAGGACAGCGTTTCTGAGCTGTGGTAATTTCCCCTGAGGCCAGCAAGCAGGTAAAGGCCAACGAGAGAGGGAGGGAGGGAGGGAGGGATAGAAGGCGGCTGGAATAGAGGGAGGAAGGCAGCGAGCGAGTGTGTCAGAGAATAATGAGGAATGATACAGCGGTGGCGGAAAAGAGGCCGGCAGATTCGCCCAATCAAACACGCACACACGCACGCACACGCACACGCACACACACACACACACACACACACACACACAGACTGCATTAACAGCAACTCAAGGTTGAATACAGTAGCTCTCATTGTCAACACATTAACGTTTCTATTTTCATTTCAAATGCCTTATCTTGTTAATGAGTGTTTCTGAACTGAGTCATTGTTTTTGTAATGAATTCATCTATTAATTACAAGTGCGCTTTTTCCTGATGACCTTGCTTTATTTTGTTACAAGCTGCAGACCTTAATATTAGCATACATTAAGCCCTGCTTATCTTTCATCCCCAATAGCTAATACGTTAAATTATCACCCCCCCCCAAAAAAAAAACGCATCAACCACAACAGTGGTTTATACACCAGGGTTTGTGTGTGTGTTTGTGGGTGAGCACCCTCACTTATTAGCCCCTTCCCCCTCCCTACTTGCAAACTCATTACCAGGGTATAAGACCTGCGTGGATTTTATGGTGTTTTGGGAACTGACTGGTTAATCAGATTTATTGCACACTTAAGCTTAATTGATTGCCTTTATGGATTCAAATGAATAATTAAGTGCTAACAAGCCTAGTTTCTGTTTCATCATTTTGAAATGATGATAATGACCCACAGAGAGGGAAGGTAGTAGAAGTGTCAATCAAAAAATGCTTAACATCACAGGATCCACTTTTCTGCCTTAGTCCTCTGTTTACTACAGAAACTGATTATGATAATGTCATGTATGACTTGTTCTACACTGGCGCAAACACATTGTCCACCTCAACTTTAAACTCATCTAACTTATCAACCTAAAGCCAGAGATTTATTTTTCTGCTGCTTTGCTCTTAATAGGCCCTCCGCTATTATATTTGATGTTTCTATTAGAAATTAAGTGGGATAAGCTGTTATGTACCAGCAGTGAAAGGACAGACACTGTATTAAGATCAAGGCGCTCCAAACAGAGACAACATATCCTGACCTTCAGATGATCTTCACCAGATCAATACTGTCATCAGTGCACACCAGCGCTCACAGATTAACCCAGCCTCCTATAACCACCCCCAACCCCCAACACACACACGCTTACTCTCTGTCTCTCTCACGCCCACACACTAAAATACACACACCTTATTCAGTAAGGGCCCTGGGTGTATTGATTGGTTTGTATTGACTGACACACAGAACGACCACATGTACACACTTGCTTGTTGACTTTATTTTTCTCTGGCTGGCTGGCTGGCTGGCTGATATAGAACAGTGGGAAAGGTGAAGGGTTAAAGCAGGATATTTGGGTCAGGGAAGTCCTATTGTAGCTGTATGGATCCTAAACTGTAGGAACGGGAGAGATGGATGCATTGGCTCTGTCTCACCTTGCTATGAGCCCAAAGATGGCCAAAACCACAGCAAGAATGTATAGTCATAGTTTAAAAAAAAGTTTCAAAATGGCTGAAAATGAATTACTTCTATACTTACATCTCACTTTAGGTCAAAACTGTGCAATGTTGTACAAATAATGATTGCTTCTGTATTTACATGTGTGTTTGACATTAGAGAAAAGGGCATGATAAAGGCCACTATCGGAGGTCTGGCACTGCGTGTCATTTTTCACATACCTCTGCACGTACATTACATGCACACATGCATTCAAACAAACATTCCAGTCTGACTTCCCTCCAGCCATTTCCACAAAATATGCACCGACGCAGAGAGCAAAACAAGCAAATCGATATCTGCACATCTGCGAGCGGCCAGGAGGCAACTCAATCCCACATCCAATGTAAATGTTGGTGGCGTATCCACAGGCAAGGGCTGATATTTAGAAGTCCATTAACACGGGGTGGAGATGGGTTAATTCACTGTTTGTAGCCGGAGATCCAGAGAGGGTTTAGGGCATACTAAGAGGAGGAAAGAAGGAGATGGATGATGTGGGGGGGATGGAAAGAAAGAGGGAAAAAAAGAGAAGAGGGTGATGTATGAAAAGCAAGACAACAGAAAGAGAAGGACAGAAAATAAATATATATATAAAAATATTAGAAGGCATAGGAAGAATGCAAATAAATGTGGAGGGAGGTAGATGTGTATGTGAGGAGGGTTGGGGGGGCGCTGGTGGTGGTGTTGATGGGTGGGTGAGT
>NTHP01000222.1:365399-397555 GCA_003416845.1 Oplegnathus fasciatus | reverse complement strand
GGGGGGTTGTTTTGAGTTTTGCTGCCTGCTATCATCCGCCTCAGCCTGGGCGTCAGTTTGATTAATGCTGCTTTCCTCCAACTGACCTCCAAGGTCACTGGAATAGTGGGTACTCAGCCTCTCCCATTCGCTGCCGCACCGGAGGGGGGTAACGGCCGTATAATACGCTCCCCCAGAGGCTCTTTCTCTCTGTGTTTTCTGTTTCCTCTTTTCTCTCCGTCTGCTTCTCTTTCAAACTCTCTCTCTCTCTCATCCTCCTTGTCTGTCTGTCTGTCTGTCTGTCTGTCTGTCTATCTGTTTGTGTCTCCCCTTGATCTGCCCTTCCTCTCTTCCCACATTCACGTTCTCTCATCCTCATCCATCTCTTTCTCTCTGCCACCATTTCTCTTTCTCTCTATCCCCCGTCTATCTGACTCTTTTGCTCTCTTTCCACCAGCACTCTCTAATCTGAAATGCAATCAAAAGCGGCAATAATGGAATGTGTTTGAGGATGCTAGAGAGAGAAAGGGGGAACAGGCCTGTGAGGGGCTATTAGAGCACCCAGTGAGGTTTTGGATAAACACATACACATTACACACACGCTCAAACCACAACCGCCACCACTCTTCCTCCCCTCCCTCTGTTCACGGACAGACTGCCAAGGTGAAGGCACATGAATAGAGTTGTCCTACACCGATAGACACTTGGCAATGACACACTTCCTCTGGCGGAGAAGCTCGTAGCTACTTATTGTGCCAGCCGGTCTTTCCTGGCACGGACCGGGCAAGAAGGGAGTTACATACAGAGCGAGAGAGACAGAGAGGGAGGACGTAAGGACAGGGGAAAAGTGATACATTTTTAAGTGTGCCAACCTCCTTAAATGAATCACTTATTAGAGTTGTGTATTGGTGATCTACAACCTCTCCCGACTACAAACCTTTTTCAAAACTATTTTGAGATGATTATTTTTGCTGTATCATCATACTGACTTGACTTTCTGGTCATTTGTGTTGACATTGAACTTCACCACCTCCTGTACATTGCCAACAATTAAATGCTTGCGTCTGTCTGCAGCAAGCTGCACTACACACAGTATAGGAGCAAGTTTGTGAACAGTAATTGACGGCACAAGAGGCTATTTACTGAGAGAGACACAGAGCATGTGTGTTTGTGTGTATCTGTGTTAAATAAACAGTCTCCTCATTTATGTCAGTCTCTGGCAGGTGTTTCCTGGTAGTTACTTCTTGTTTCGTAGTATTATAAACCGCTGGTCTTTGATCAGCGCTAAAACTCATAGATGTATCACTTAAAACTGAACCTCTGGACTGTATTTCATTTCACCTGCACCTGTAGCAATACACCCACACCAACACAGCCTCTTGCGATTTTTATCACAATGCCTTTTTCTACTGAACACCAGCTTAGTTCAATGAAAAGTAACTCAAGGTTGGATTTACACAGGTCCGTTTATTTGTATAATTGCACTACATGGCAGCTGCCGTGTCGCTGGCCTGTAAAAGCCATGTAGGATCTTCACGGGTCCACTCTGTTCTGTGGAACTGAGATCCGACCAGGGACCCAAGTCGGACCAGGTCCAAATTAAACTCAGTCTATTTGGGTTTACTGTCATGTGTCTCAGGTCTGAATGTCAGTGGATCCGAATGGATGTGAGAGTATTCAGCATCAGCTCTGATCACGTCATTATCACCATGGGAGAAAATATTTTAGGAAATCATTCAGCTTTTGTGAAAGATTTATGTGATTTATGGCAAAATCTTTGATTCACAGATATTAAAATGATTAGAGAATTCTTATATTCTGTCTATCTATAGCCCGGTTGGCTACAAAATGTTTTGTTCTTGCAACAAATAGTCAGTTGGAATCAGTTTCAATTACTTTACATTCATTCTTAGGACATGATCATTATATTTCTGCTTTTTTGACAGCAGCTGCTTGTTGATTGATAGCACATCATGCTAGTGCCAGTGTTGGTGTTCTCTCTCTATTAGTGTCTGACTGGGCCGACAACTTTTTGGATTGGGTCCAATAACTCTGGGGTCCTCTGCGGATTGGCTCTCTCTCTTGTCCTTTCTCTTATCAATTTATGCCTCTTAGGTTTGGGTAGGTTTTCCACGGGGCCGTTATGGATTGGGTCTGGAGATCTAAATCACAAAATCTGGAGATATATGGTTTTCCCTGGACACCGACAACATGCACATTTCTGTTCCAAACTTTTGTCATTGGTCATTTCTATAAGGCAAACCTACCCAAGATGGCGTCTGAAACTGTGTGCAAAGGAGCCAGTAGTATAATCGCAGCCTGCAGAGTTAGCCCTGCTGTGCACCGTCAATTTGTCTCACACTCTGTACCCTCCATCCCCCCACCCTCTTTCCTTTTTTCTCCGTCTCTCCCTGTTCCCTTTTTCCAGTCAGTGCCTGAGCGTGAGGGACACACATACACACACACACTCCCGAGCATCATGAATCTTTCATGCGAGCGGGCTGTATAATCCCTGAGGCGTGCTCTCCGAGACCCACACACACCCGCCTCCATCACCTTGCACCAGGAGAGAGGGAAAGAGAGAGAGAGAGACAGGCAGAAGGGAGAGAGGAGGCGAGTGACAGAGAGAGACAGAAAGATAGATGGAGAGAAGGAGACATGCAAAGGGAAGGGGGAGGGAGGGCAGCAAAAGACAAATTGAAGGTGTGAAGTAGGACCTGGCTGGAATTACCTTCCTTCTTTTGACCATCGAGGGAGGGATAAAAGAGGAGGAAGAAGAGATAACAATGGAGAGGTTTGTTCTCTTTCTTCGTGGCTGCTGAAGGCTGCAGTGGAAAGTCAATTGGCTTCTCATTACTAGTCCTTGTCTGATGGAAGCACGCCAAACACTTTGTCCACCAACTGCCCCCCCCATTAGTGATGGGGAAAAACTGCAAGGCCTACAATAAGTCCTTTGAACTGCCTTTATTACATAGACACGCATACACATAACGTATGCACACATTCATATAGACTCATACATATACATACATTTATAACATACATGCAGGTTTTCAAACTTTTGAGATGCCTTAAGGTTTCTTTGATTAATCCGCATGGTAAAAGGAAAAACTACAGTGACTTTGGATGACAATGCAACATGTTTTCCCTCCACACTGAATATGCAGTGCCATAAATTCAAAAAACACTTAAAGCTTTCAATTAAAAAAAACAAGATGTGAAAAAGAATGAAACTAATTGTTGGATGGAAACATAGCTAAAGACTTAAATTGATTATGTCTAATAACACACTGATGTCTGATGTCAATTAATTATTTGTATACAGAGTTTAAGCTATGAATTAGTGAATGTGCCAATACCCAAAATTATCCTCAGTGATACCATTGTGCTCCCGAGTGGTTCTGTTTTTAAGGTTCATCTCTTTCGGTTTTACCAATTTTCACCAAAAAATACAAATTTTTCTGAACAAGGAATTAATTGGTTTAAACCCAGAATTTATGTTGTTGTGTTTCCTGCCGCTAGAAGATGCTGACTATAATTTATAGTAAATGAACAAACTCAAACTCAAACTCAAGAAAAGTGATGTGAAAATGGGGAGAAAACGTAAATGAGGGGCTGAACTCCAAAACAAAGACACAACCCTGACAAATTATCATCTTATTAAGTCATTATAGCGATCATGTCAGCTACTTACAAAGAACAATATCATCATACCAGTGGAGTCGTGTTTCCACTATTTCCACTATTCCACTATTTCCTGCATTTTAGCTCTCCTGAGAAATATCATCAAACCAGGTTTATGAGAATGGTTAGACACAATCATACAATAAATGTGGGACATCACACCAAAACAATGAGCAAAAAGAGGCTAAAAAGCTCCATATGATTGCATGTTGGGTTGGATGATATTTTAATTGTTCATCACGCTGAGTGACTTCTTTAACTTTACAGAGTATATTGATTCAATAGTAATATAAAAGCATTTGATTAATGCAGATTTAATGTTAAATTTAATGATAATACATTTCCTGATTGCTCCCTTCATGCATAACAAACAACGGTGTGCACATAATGTACAATTTCTTTGCTTTAACAAACGGGATGATGGACAGTTCAAGTATTGTCCTTTGCATTCTCTCTCATAATCTCCTCTCATTAGAGTGATTCATGAAGAGATTTCTCTCCATCTCTTTTCATCCTCCTCCCTTGGACGTGTTCACATAAATACCACATAATAGTTCCTCCAATGGACTCCCAACACAGTTGATTAGCGTCATACTGGCTTTCTTTGGTGTGTGTCAACCTGAATGCAGGTTGTCCAGGTTAGCTGCTAATGGAGTGACAATGGGGGACTCACGGGGGACTGGACAGCACAGTTGCGGCTGCTGCTTTAATTACCTGAGACCAGTCAACACAGCGGCAGAGAAAACCTTCTCACTGGCCAGATGAGCTTATTATGCCCCCCAACCTCACACCCCAGGCCTCTGATTTACTATGACATTGATTAACAAGGCTGTACGGAAGGAAGTGTGTGCGTGTGTGCAGACACATGTATGACTGTGTCTGTGGATATGTATGTATATGGCAGTATAAAGGCATGTAAGGAGCAAAAATGTTATTAGCATTTTCATTGTGAACATTGAGCTCTATATAGTCCAGACTGGGACATCTCAAGGTCCCCAGCATACACAAACAATCCAGGAAAAGGTTGAATAAAGGAGAAGGGAAGCAATAACTCCTTCATGTGCATTCATATTCATGAACAACTAATAATTTGTGTACATGTATGTAAAATGGGCAGCTGCTCCACGTATGTGTTTGATTTTGAGTGTCTCCATACAGCGTTTTTGTATGTGTGCCACCTTAAATGCTCACGTGTCTGCATTAGTGTATATTCATGAGTGTGTTTTCCTGCTTGCTGAGGATGAGCATGTTTATGTGAGTCTGCGTGTGTCCAACCTAAATGCATAATGTGTGTTTTCTGGGGCCAATAGGTCGATCGTTTCCCCCCTTCCAGTACCTTGCCCTTACTCCCATTACTGCTCTCTCACGGTCTCCGCTGCATTTCACTATGCACTCTACGTCTGAGCGCCACCTACGAAATACAATTAAGGTGAGTTATGACCACTCCATAGGAGGGGCGGGGAGGGTGGGGTGAAGTGTGCTTGTGTGTGAGTGTGTGCGTTAACGAAGAGATATATATATATATAAAGGGGAGGGAGTGAGAGAATGCATCACTTGGGTATGGCAAACAGAACCACTGAGTGTCACACGTAGCTTACTGGGGTACAGACACACAACACACACACACACACACGAGTGCTACAGTCAGTGCAGACATGGTCCTTTCCTTGGTGGAACGGAGCGGAGGGGGCAAGCAGGCAGTGGGTTGAGATTGGGGGGGGGCTGTGGGTGGTGGACGGTGCAGTGCCAATTTCACGCCTCCGCTCATCTCTGCCTCTTCCAGCTGCACGCTGCATGCTCTCCTCTTCTCTCTGGCTCTCCTCCCCCAACTAAGCTTTGCCCCCCTACACACACACACACAGCCATTTCTCCAATGACTGTACCCGCCCCCCACCCTTCCTTGCCCCTCCCAGCATCCCTCCATGGGTTGGAGTGTGACAGCACAGTGGCATGGGGGATCCATCTCCAAATAACAACCCAGAGCACATAATAAACCACATCGGAGCTGCCTTGGAAAGAAAAAAAGAGAGACAAAGAGACAAAATAGCAACTCAGCAGCAGTGCAAAGCAGCACGAGAGAAACCTTGTCCCCGTTCAATCCTTTAGCACCCACATCCAGCTCAAGATGGATGCCTCGGTGCGCTCACTCCTTATGCTTGGCGGCGCAAGGACAAAAAGAGGGCACAGGGAAAAAATAACAGCTCGATTTGCATTCGTAAAGGTAACATTTGTTTATGCCGCGTGCGACACCTCTCTTAACGACCCCACCGCTGATTGAAGCAAGCTTCCTAATTAAGCATTAATTACTCAACAATAGAAGTGGCAATTTGGCGGTGGCGACGCAACGCTGACATATTCCCACCTGGGCTAATGTCAACACAGCATTATTACCATCACCGCCTGCTGTGGTTATGGCTATCTAAATAGTCATAAACGTCAGCTCCGGCATATTGTACCACAGTTGCTATACGACTGAGCAATATGTTTTCCCTCTCTGTGTCTGCCCCTCTCTCTCTCTCTGACAGTCTCTTTCTACTGATAAACACCAGCAGACGGCACACAAGCGGTGAGTTTCTTCCCTGGTGTTAATTGGTGAAAGCAGTGGGATTTACACAGGCAGGCGGGCAGCGAGGGTTTTTCCCTTTGTAGTGGCACAGTGTTTACAGTCCTGCTGCAGCGCAGGCTGGGGCCGCGTGGACGCTGCCTTTGTTTGCACCACATCACACAGAGACAGAAGATAAACCCTGCTGCTTTTCACATCACACATAAGTACACGTGTACACACAAAATCACACAGACAGATACACAGAGACACACAACCTCAAACACACATGACAGAGGGAGAAGGGGGATTAGAGAGCCACTGGTGGACAGACGGGAAAGCAAATATGTGTGTGTGAGTGTGTGTGTGTGAGGATGGGTGGTGGGTGTTGGTGGGGGTTTGGGTGTTCTACTAGACATGAGGTGAACTCAGTCTTGTGTGGACACCTCATTTGGAGATACAGAGGGTATGGGTTTATGACCACAGCAGATTGGAGGAGAGAGGAAGATGGTGGTCAACTGGAGTCTTTCGCTGGAGTGTGTTTGACAGCAGCAAGCACATCAATTTGGAGATACGGTGTGTGCGGTTGGGCTGAGATTAGAGGTTGGCGAGAGGAAAGTTGGTCACTGAGAAGGTGAGAGAGAATCTGACAGTGGAAAAGTTGTACACACAAGTACAATAGGTTTTCAGAATAAAGCAAGTAATATCCATGAGACAAAAACTTACAAGCACGCACCAAATCTCATCAGCTTATATGATTAATATGCATGATACTAAGGGAAATGGTTTATTAAGTTAAATGCTACTTTAATTAAGAGTAATGTGCTGGATTTGTTCCATTTAAATTGCAGCTTCTGTTCCCACCTGTGCTGCTTCATTGGATGTGTGAATATCACCCCAAGTCATTAACAGCATAAAAGCCCTTATTCAGAAAATAAACAGTGCACAATAGGGGAATGAAATACCAGAGGTGCGGTTTTCTGTAAATACATAGTGTAACCTCTAAAATGTCTGGTGAGACTGTATCCTGTACATCTAAAGGGTAACTGAACTCTGTCTATCTTCTTCCCAGAAAAAGTGCAGAATGGGGATTTCACACATGAACAAACTTTGCTTTTTTCCTCCATCCCCAAAGGCATTGGCTTGTGCCTGTGGGCTAACTAACCGATGGGAGAATCATCCCACTCCTGATCCGCTGTTCCCTTTGGCCCATTTCCCCCACCCCTAAATTAGTGAAATTTTCACAAAGCGGGAATACATTAGGGAGGGATCAGGGCAAATGGCACATTATGAATACTGTCTGAAGTGGCCTATTAAAGAGGATTCAGACATTATCGACGCCTACGTATCTGGAGAACAATCTCAGTTAAGTTAATAATGTGCAATTAATCATAGGTCACTTAGCGCAGGATGGGGTATAACATGCCGCTGTGGAAGCAGGCCTAATCTGCTGTCCATCCGTCCAGAGGACGAGAGAGATGGATGGAGGCAGGCTGGCAAACTGTAATCTAGATGGGGAGCTGGCTTTGGTTTTTGACAGCTAGCCAGATATGGAGAGGCTGAGGCTAACCACTTGTCACTAGCTTACAGTTTTACTCAGCAGGCCCTTGGGGTACTTCCCATTACATTTTTTTTATGTGTACAGATAAGCATTTTTCATGAATGTTAAAGCAATATTGTTTTTTTATTTAATTACCAATGTATACAGCCTTCCTGGGCTGCTGGGTGGCATTGTGGTGAGAGGCAGCATAAAGGTTCAGCACCGTCAGCAAGAATGTCCTCTGAATGGGGTTTTTCCTTGTGGAGTTTGCATACTCTCTCCACAGTCATGTAAGGTTCCTGTGGGTACTCTGGTTTCCAAATATGTTGGGTATTAGCAATGCTCCTGCTGTTGCCTTTATGGATTAGGGTTAAAGGCAGTGACCTTACACCCCTTGGTGCTGAGCTGTGACCTACTGCTCCTAAATTCAGATGCGTCAGAAGCAGAGAACTACTTTCCCCAAAGGTACAGTATAACTTGTAGTAGTTTACTGACAAGTCTTTGCGAAGGCTACTTCAACATTCAGAGAGAGACCTGGTTATTGTCATTCTTGTCTGAAGCACTCACTCTCATAGAAAAAAGTGGAGAGTTTTGGAGGGACTTTTATTACTCAGACTGTGCCTTCTAATGGAGCTTAGCTGATGGATTTCACACAGAATGGTACTGAATTCAATAAGAATGCAAAAACATATAGCTACCTACCGCTGAGGTGCCCTTGTCCCAGACACGTGGAAAATCCATATTTCAAATCCATACATGTGTGGAACTAATAGTGTTGTAACATTATCAGCAGCTGGAGCAGTTGCTATTCAGCTATTGAACTCTGAATAGTTTGGAGTGAGCCTGGTTTAACTGTCAGAGGTAAGTGCCTCGTTACATTGTCAATATCTCATAGAAAACGTGCATATCCAATTTTGTCATCTACTGTGTATTGTAACACCTGAAATGATCCATTCTAATAAAAAAAACATATTAAGACACTCAACAAGTCACTACACATCAAACCAGTAAAACATAAATACACATTTTTTTGCTAGAAGTCATGGATGTGTGGCTCTATTTGCCAAAGAAATCAACTTGTGAAAAACTGGATATAAACAAAATGTCTTTCCCACCATAATCAAACTTCATATCAATCTGGCCAGTAGTTGTCAAGATATCTAGTGCCGGATGGACAGATGGATGCACCAACTGCTGGCCTGACCATTCAACTGACCCTCATTACCATCCTTAGGCCCCATCTCAAAAGCAAAAGGCAAAACGTCTTTTACATTTTATTGATCAAAGAACAGAGGTCATAGATGACTAGATTTTCCACCTTTATACATCAACTATACAACATATCTTGATGTAATTCAGCCCGTCATGCATCTCTCTAGCCTTTAAAGGACACCATGTTTTGATCTCAAAAAGGCTTTAACTATAAAAGCAGGGAATATAGTGTCAATGCAGAGGCATGTAGGTATAAGATGACAGACAGGTACCACAGACGGAGGATAAGGGAGTATAATCTGATATCACAACAGCATTAGAAAAGAAATAGGAATTTAATCCATTGCTCAGTGACAGGGAAGAGGCAGGAGGGACAGAGAAGACGAGGGGGAGGGAGAAAGTGCAAGAGAGAGGTGGAGGAAGAGAGGGAGTGAGGGGAGACAAGCAGGGGAAAAATTCACTTCCACAGTTGGCTGATCTAGGAAATCCTGCAATCTCGCGGCAGCCAGAAAGCAGAAGCAGATGAGCCATGTCTCTCCATCTCTCATCCTCTCTCTCTATCCATCTTCCTCCCTTCTTTTCCTCTCTCCCTCATTCTCCACATGAGTTGGCCTCTGTCTTTTTTTTTTCTTCTTTCTCCCTCACTCCTTTGTTCTCTCTCCTCTCACTCACGATCTTTCATATCGTCTGTTTCTGTCTTTCGCCTCCACCTCACGGCACTCACTCTGCCCCCCGCCCCATCCCTCTCCCTCTCTCATGATGTCCAGAGCTGTTTGACTAGTGCTCAAGCCAGACTATAGCCCCCAGTGGGCTCATTTCACATCTCCAGGCCTGATGCCAGCCAGTCGGGCCAGCGTGTGGTGCTACAACTGACAGACAGGCAGCACCCGGTCCTCTACTGGCCCTGATTAGGATGCGTATGGTGGACTGGAAGGAAGAAAAAGATGAAAAAAGAACGTTGAAATGTGGGAAGGTTAATTTTCTCCCCCTTTTAGATGAGCTGGGTGAGAGGAGTTTGGGTCGAGAGATAGAGAAAAAAGTGTGTGTATAGTTTTGTGGGCCTGCGTGCTTGTCTGTGCACATCTGCATTTAAATAGTGTGTATCCATACTGAAGCTTGTGTGTTACAGGAAGTGTCTGTACATTTCAGGCTGTAGTGTGTGCATGTGTGTGTTTGTGAGTTTTGCAACAGAATACCAATTGCCAATGATACATCCGAAGCCTTCAGGCTCCCTCATTGTACTTCACAGCAAACCACCCATCACCAGTGAAAGCCCACTTCTCTCCATAAAGACAATAAAGACAACTCTCCATGCTTGCAGAATAATAACTGAAGGGGGGTGTCACATATTACATAGCAGGTCAAGTATGGATGAGCATGTGCATTGTATAATGGCAGGAGTAAACGGCGCACAACAAGGACAAATTGAGATGCTCTAACAAAGCAATTACATCTTCTAATAAAGCTGTAATTGTGTTTCATTATGGCGAGACGACATCTATTTGCATCATCTTTTATTCCCTCGCTCATCGACTGGTGCCTGCTCGCTAACCTCTGACTGGCTCAAACAATGCTTATTATGCTTACGGTGGTGATCACACACAAACACCGGCAACACATAAATGCATACACACACACACACACACACACACACACACACACAGAACCAGACAATGAAGTGAGGGAAGCCTCTAGCGTCACAGCGTAGATCTCTCCATTGAGAACCTGTAATTATAGACCCTGTCTCAAGATAAATCAATTAACGCCAACATATAGCTTTTAATTTAATCCGGAGCTAATTAAAGTGAGGAGACGTGCGGGAGGGGTGGGGGGGAATGGGGAGTGAAGGGCGAGGGGGTGGTGGTGGTGGTGGTGGAGGTAAGGCAGTACAGGAGGTGTGTGTATCTGTGGAGGCTGGGGGATTGTCTCAATCCCCGGGTTCAACCACACACGGCAGAGATGATTGAAATGAATTCCGCTGGTGGTTTGGTTCGGGGATCTCTGATGTTGGCTCAACATTACAAAACATCACCTGGAGCTGTCTGACTGACAGGTGACACTTTAATTGAAATAATTTAGTTGCTCATTAAAGGAGAGAGACTAAGCCTCGACGAGGAGGAACAAGAGAGAGATGAGAAAGTGTGTATGTGTGCGTGCAAAAACAGACACAGAGACAAAGAGAGTAACGGAGCAATTGCCCTGGAAGGAGCCTTTTCTCAGTTTCCCTGCAGATACAAGCAAAAACTGACACGGTGCTATAGCTGCTGACTGAGCCTCTTATTACACAGAATGGAAGAGGAGAAAGTCATTCTTAGCTCTGCCTTTGCCATGCCAACAGCCTATTTATGGGATTGCTTTACATGGTAACCGAATAGATGCATTTTTAACGACAAGACAGACTGGATATGTGTGAGATGTGTCTGATAGAGACTGGACTGTGAGTGTGTGCGTGTATGTCATTGCTTTTGCGTGCTGTTTTATTGAAGAGACCCGGGTATATCTCATACATCCCCCTCCCTAATCGTGGCTAGAATCTCCACTGGTTGCCGTGTAAAAGCCCAGTGCTGACGGAAATCGCGCCGGTCTTCAATTTAGCCATCACTGTGGTTTACGAGATGTGGTTCTGGTCCTGCCGATTATCTGCTTTTCCAATCCGGCCACCCCACACGACTACAAGCTCCTACCTCTCCATCTAAGCAGAGGTGGATAATCTAGACTTGTATGCATGTGTCAGAGATGCTTAAAGGTTAAGAAATGCAAGTCCAAGTTAAGTCTCGCCTCTTCAGTTAGAATCCAAGTCAAGTCTGAAGTCTCCATAATGGTCCAGACTCTATTATTGTTCAGTCAGTATAGGGCTGTTTCTCGAAATTACATCCTATTTGGTAATGAACAAGTATATACGTACAGTACAGTAGGAGACAAATATATATATGATGACTATAAAACACAATACTCCATTTTAAAATGAAGTAAAAATAGGCCTTTGTCACAACAGACATTTTGACTTATAGCATGAAAAGCACAGGTGTTAATAACATTAACGATGGCTCTGTTTTATTTAAATGTCCCAGTAAGCAATAAACGCCCAATGGTGAGCCTGCACGAACAATACCAGGACCCTGAAACTGCAGCAGCTAAATGGAATTCAGCCATCATCAATTTTATTATCACCTGTGCTTTTCTTAATGTGACATGTCAAAATGGCTTCCATTACACACAAATTTGCACCCACAGGGAATTTACTGTCTCAAGTTCACCTATATGTCTTTGGACTGTGAGAGGAAACCCGGATGAAGGGAGAACATGCAAACTCATGAAACCAATGCATATTGATACTTAGCAAATAGTCAGTCTGGGAGTGACAACTTTGTGTTACCACGAAGTTACGTGAATGGCTAAAACACTTGCAGGACAAAATTACCAGCTGGTCTCAGCACAGCGCACCTGAGTATGGACGGGCTGCTATGAAAGGATATCAGCTGTATTTAATACCAGCAGCATGCAAGTCAAGTTTCCAGTACACTGATTGTGCGCAGTGGTACTGACCAGTCTCAGCACAGTCTGTTGTTTTGGATACAGATATGGGAAGCACAGAGGGCAACACGTGTCACCACACACACTGCTAAAAGTTAGCTACAATTTATCGCAGTAATGAATATAGTATGCTGAAGTTTGTTTACACTAAATGAAGACTGTAGTGCTTCCATTGCAGTCACTGGCAGTGTATAGTTAGCTTGGTAATGTAGAAAAGTCCCGAGTTGGTGGGGGAAGGCAAGTAAACCAGGAGGAGCAGCAGTCTGACTCAGACTGGAAGGCATGCTTTACTGGAAGTGGCACTTACCGCTGCAGAGTTCAAAGTTGAGTTTGAAAATTAATCGCTACAAAAGAGCGGTTTGGCACTGTAATAGGGACTTTTCACTCGTGAACTGGATGAGGCACGGTAAGTCAGGCTTGCGGCAATTTTTTCTCACTGTGGAACTACAACAAAAAAATACTTTGCAGTCCAAAAGCACTTATTATTACCATTACCAGATTACCATTACAAAATACATCTATTAAACTGTTGACAGGATACCTCAATCAGTTATTACTCTTTGTATTAAGACTTTTTAAACCATGAGGATTTAATATTTATGAAACTGGCAGGGCGATGAAAAGAGACAGTAGTGCTCGTGTTTTGAGCTGCACAGTGCGGAATCAAACCAGGAAGAGAAAAAGCTTTTTTGGTGTATGCACTGGGTGGATAGCTTTCATGTGTGGGCGCCATATTGAAACACAGTCAACAAAGTTCTCATAATACATCCATGATTGAGAGCTGTCTTCTTTTTTTATTAAAAATGAAATGTAAATGAATATCATGTGAACATTTAATTTGAACAGTCATTTGTAACTCATTTAATCAATCCAGAGTAAACTTGTGCCCCATAAATAAATATCACTCCAGATTATTAAATACAATAGCTTCAAAGGATACATTTTGAAAGTGGCGACAAGAATCAAAAATAACCAGAGAGAGAAAACAAAATAAGGAGTAAAAGAAAAGGAAAAATATTGAATGGCCAGTGACAGTGACAGACCTCTCTACTATGCTCTCTCATTACTCGGCCCCAAGATACACTGTGAGGTGACAGCACAGCGTTGCGCACACACATTCACACACATATTCAGGAAAACACAAACATACAATAGCATGTTTTTATCCCACACTGCTCACATTGATCTTCATCTTTCTTCTGGGTTGTCTGCCTTCACATTCAGTGCGACTTGAAAACTGGTTGGCATTGATGTGCTGGCAGATCATTAGGAAGAGAGACAGGAAGGGCAGGGATTTTGGGGCGTAGTAAACGGACAATTTTGTCATCAATTAAGGCAAACTTTTGACTCTACTTTTGTTCCTTTGTCATGCTGTAGTTTCATTTTTAATTTTATCTCATTTGCCAACACTCACTCCAGCAGACAGTAACGTTGGGCATTTCCATCGCCAGTAGCATGCAAAGATCTGGCAACTATGAAAAATGCAATGCAGATATAACAGCAGAATCTCATGAATAAAATAGCTATAGAAGAAATCATGGTAAGTGAGAGTTGTTCATCTATATGTCTTTAAAATGATACCCATGTATCATGCTCTTTGGTTTAAAATGACTGAAGTTGGAATGTGGCTGGAGGGAAGCAGACTGAAGAATTGCCTGGTTATTTGGCTGACAAACTGACACACTGGGGTGATTAAAGTCACAAATGAACTCAATGAGGACATCAGTTACTTTACATATTTGGGAGAAAGAGAGAGAGAGAGAGTGACACACGCACATGAGAACTGAGGGGAAAAAAGACAGATAGAGAGTGGAGGAGAAGAATGGAAAAACAGATGCACAGACAGATCAAAGATAAATAGGACGATTCGCCATCTGTCCATCCGAATGTACTGCAGAGTATATATCAACCAGCTACACTGCTCTTATGTTTCCAACAAAGACATGAAATGCCTATTATATTTAATAGCTCTCTATATCATAATCCATATGGACACAACATATTGAAGGATTATATGTGTGTACATAGAGCACATGACCATTCTCGCCAACCCTTTCTGCCCTGGGGGATCATAAAATGCTCATTAATTCCTTAAATTAGCTTAAATGCCCTTATTGAACGCCATCGTCATGATTATTTTTTGCTTATTAACTATTCCCTAAGTGGGCTGCCGAGGGTCCTATAAGGTCAAAGGAGTGCTGTGTGTGTGTGTGTGTGTGTGTGCGTACATGTGTGTGTGTGTGTGTCAGGGGAGAGGACAAGCCAGTGCAGAGGCAGGCCTTACCCCCCCCTTCCCCTGTCTCTCTCTCGCCAAGCACAGGGGCCTATCGCAGTTGCCTTGGTGACGCTGGCTGGCAGCCGATAGGAAAAGAGGCTGGCAAATGGAAAATGTCAATTACTGCTGAAGATATGTAGATCTGAGTGAGAGACTGCTGCAGAGAGAAAGAGAGCAGGGGAAAGAGGAAGAGGAGGAGAAGGAAAAGAAGAGGTGAAGAATGGGTGGGAAGAATACCAAATAAAAAGAGGTGTGGTGTCAGACTGCAGCAGGAAAGAGACAGAGAAAGACAGAGACAAGGATGGAGGGAGACGGCCAAATATAGCAAGAGGTTATGGCGGACTGTTGAAGGGTGGGGGGTGAGGTGTGGGGGTGAGGGAAGGGATGGCACAAGGGTGTTAATGCAGGAGATGAGAGGCTGAATTGAACGCTGGCTGCTGACAGAGAACGTCTGTCCACATCTATTATAACACCTTCCCCTTTTCTGAGGCAGAGCGGAGCTGCACGGTTGTGTTCATTATTCCTCTCTTTCTCTCTGTCACTCTCTCTCTCCCAGGCTATCTCCCATCCACAACTTCAGCACCAGCCTCTACCTCTAACTGGCAATTTGATTAAGCTTGGGAGATAAGGTCGCACAGGAGAGGAGAGCAGAGCGAGAGAGGAGGTGGGGGGGGAGACACAGAGCTAGAGCCATTCTGGTGTAATCACAGCATTGATCTCCTAAGCATGTGGCCAGTGTAGATTATGGGACCGAGTTAGGTCCATCATGGGCTTTGGAGTCCAAGATAAGTGTGTGTGTGTGTGCCTGCCTGTGTGTATACATTTGAATCCAGTGCAGTTAATCATGCATGCATATCCTGCGTGGTGCATATGTGTCCACCCTATTTGTACGTGTGCATATTTAGTCTTTTTCGGTGGATGTATGCATCTCTTAGGTGTGTGTGCGTGCGTTTGTGCACGCTTCACGGAACGAGCATATCCCATCTGAGTGTGTATCACAAGACCTAACTTGAATTAATGTGTCCCTACCCCCATTCCAATTTTCATCTGAGGTCTCTTGACCCTCCCACTCTGCAGACACATAATGGTCCATTTGGGGTTTAGCAGCAGGCATTACCAGGGAGCATGGAGACAGTGAGCTAGACTGTATTTCCATAAGACTGGGACACAGAGGCCCTTCTATACATATATTACCCCCTTTGTGTCTGAGAGGTCTCATGTGGGGCTTGTAGACACCAATGCATGTGTGGAGGCAAGCATACACTTCCACACTCATACACACACACAGACACATAAACGCAAAGACACACAAGACAAGACACACAAGACAGGATGCATATGCAGCCTGATGTGAAAACACATACTGTGCACACGAGCACTCCTATAGCAATGTCTCCTATCACACCTACATAAGTACATATATGCAAACACACACACACACACACACACACACACACATACAAACGAATACAGACATGCACACACAGATATGACAGCTATAATGGGACCTACACACAGCAGCCTGACTGTGATTGACACTGATAAGCTCTGAAGGGAGACATCCCACCTTTGCCGTCATACTGTCACTGTACAGTCTCACACAAACATTTGCGGTCTCTAGTGCATTTGCTTGACTTTGATGCATTAGAGATCTGTGAAGTGTAAACCTTTATTGCATTTTTAATCCAGTTTCTCTCCCAGACACACCTCGCAGAAAAAGTTATTTCATCCATATGGATTTTTAGTATGTTGCTCACTTTCCTAATAGACCCTTTTCACAGCAGACATTTTGGCTTGTCGTAGTCGATAAAGCACAGGTGTAATTGACAACATTAAAACTGAGGTGAGCCAGTTCCACGGTCCTGGTATTGTGTATGTGGGCTCAATGGCATGGCTTACTGGCACACTTAGCAGGAAAAGCACAGGTGAAACTAATTTTGTTAATGATGGCTATGACAAGTCAAAATGCCTGCTGTGAAAAAGGCCCCATTGATGCTGCTAGTGGCAAGGTTTTTGGGGTGACCTTAATGAGAAAAGAAAAGATTCACTCCAAAAACCCAACTCGCAATTCATTTTTAAAGAGAAGAATGCTACCTGGTGTCCATTGTTCAGTGTAACTAATTATGAGTGATTACATCGGCAACTTTAGGCTCTCATGAATGGATTGCAATTAGCAGCAATTACAATCATATTTCATCATAAGATTCATTTTCATGCCAAAATTTCTTTTGTGGTAAGAGGTGGAACTTCAGCTCAGTGATTCTACTATATCATTTTCTCCCAGTAGATGAAAAAAAAAATCTGTTGAAGTATCTTTAAGGGAACAATTTCATTGAAATCAAAGGTTTCATTTGTAATGGGGAAAAAAATGTTCAATTTGACTTCAGTTGTATATCTTCAGTTTTATAGAGTGGCTCTAATAGACACAAATTGTCAGTAAGAGCTTAAATTGCCATCAACTATTAGGGTTGGACTGTTATCATCATATCATTTGATCATGAGCATGCAAGACCCTAAGAGCACCTTAATGAACGCAGCGCTAGGCTTACTCGAATCAAACACAATGTAAATCTCTCTGTCTCTGTCCCTCTCTCCTTCTCCAACACACACACACACACATATTATACACACACTGCACACCACACTCTCACTCTACAAATATCAGCAAACAGCTGACATTGCTCTCTGTTGACCCACTTCCGATGGTATCATCTTCAAAGAGAGAGGGGGGGAAAAAATCAAATGGAAAGGAAGGAGAAAAGGCGAGAAGGGATTAAATTGAAGAAAGGGGAGTAATTGACCAGTGTTTCGTTATCTGAGGGAGAGTGAGGCGCTGGCGCCGTGTAGGTAGGTATAGGTTGGGTTGCCCAGAGGCAGAAATGCTCCCCGTTCATTTACAATTTACAGGCTGCTGCTGTTTGAAGTCAGCCACTCGTCTTCATTTGGGATTCACACACGCCCGCCCGTGGCAGATGGCTATTTCATCATCATCACACACACGCTCACGCACACACACACGCTCACGCACACACACACACACACACACACACACACACACACACACACACAGACACAGAGTAGCTGGCATGCTGATGAAGTAAAGTGGCATCTGTGCGTGAGTGTGTTTATGTGTGTGTGTGTGCTGGTGGTTGGGGGATTCCAAAGTATCATTATTTCAGCATAATTGGCTGACAGGAGCATTTGGAGTTAATTGGTTGGCTGACAGTGTAAACCCTAGGGCTTATGGGTATTGTAGTACGGATAACGCAGACATTCTGCTTGGTCACACAGCCTGACTGAGACAATTATCTGAATGCTTGAACAAATTTATCTGTGGCTTTTTTCCTCCTTTTTGTGAATAAGTTGTTTTGAATTTTTCAGATTTTAGACCCAAGAACCAGATTTAGCATTTAGTTTCCCTTCGGTTCCACAGTCGCAGTTTACAGTGAGAGATGCCGAACTAGAGTAAAAAATAATAACATAAAAACATTTTTTTCTGCTTCAAGAAATCTTTGCTGACTGAAGTGCCTGAAGGAATCTTTTACATTATTCTGTCCTTCCTTCCTTAGAGAGGGAATCATCATGTCTGATTTATTGGGGTCAACATAATCGTGCCGAGGTTTAAATCAGTGTTTCCCAACCTGGGGATTTGAGGGTCACCAGGTACTTCTGTTCCACAAAATAACATTTATATTTTTTAAATCTTGATTTAGTTTTTCTTGTTAAATACGGGATGCTTCCAGTCTCTGAAAATCCTTCCAATCAAACAATACGAGATAAGAAAATCAGACTTTGCTCATTGCTGCTCATTACTCATGTCCACACGCGGGCCATAACCTGTGACGAGGGGCCACAAGTGGACATTACTTTATTTTAAGGGGTCACAAGTCCAAAAATGTTGAGAAAAACTAGTCTAAGTCACCCCTTATGTATTTTGAACTAGTTAAGCAGTAGTTACAAGGCAGTAGGTAAACTTCAAACAAATCTTTAAAAGCCTAATTTAATCCATGTAGACTTTAGCTACTGAAGACAGTTACTCCTCCTCTTAGAGAATATTTGGTAAATTTAGAATCTAAGTTCTTAAATATGATCAGGAGATTTAAGGATTGGTTTTGGCAGGCAGTTATTCGACTAATTAGTTTTGTGCTGTGCCTATTCAGCAGTATTTGAGCAGTTCCTTGATGGAGGATTGATGTTTGATGTGAGATGTCTATGATAGTGAGCACAGTTGGTCTGGGTCAACAGCAGGGCAAATCTGCTCTCATAAATCAAAGTAAAGAAAGTCTCGAATTGAACTGTGCCCCTGAGGCAAACTTCAACTTTGGCAGAACGGTAGCTACTGTTCGAGAGATGCTGCCACCTACAGCAGAAATGTACTGAGCCCGTGCCTGGTAATGAATTCAGCTCAACACAGAGCAGCAGAGAAAGAGCCTCCGGCAAATACGAACAGTGGTTCCCAAATCTGCTGCAATAAACCTCAATCATACGCTACTTAGGCTGACTGACAGTCAGTCAGTCAAAACAGACGTGCGAGTCACCAGATTAAAAGGAGAAATAGAGTTGAAGGAGGTGAAATTGGAAGAGTCACTTATTTAGTGGGTCGTTCCACATAAAATCCTAACAATTGCAAAAATTCCCATCACCTAACATTTTGTCCTGCAGGATTAGGGCACTCCACAGAAGAAGCTGGACTTCCTTGGTGGCTAATTCAGTGGAGAAATATGAACGTGAGGAACTTGAGCGCATGCTTTTCTCTGACTTTATTTAAGAGAAACTAGCACTTTTATGACCGGCCACACGGAGGTTTGTTCTGTTCACACTCCTAGAAGTGTGTGCGCGTTTATGTGCCTTTGAGACAAAGGCAATGAAAGAAAGATAGACTGACAGAAAGAAGCAAAATGCACTTGTGATGGGTATTTTTGTGAGTGTGTGCGTGCGCATGATTGTGCCTAGTGCTAAGAAAGGCAGTAAATAAATCACCCAGCCCGAATGTGAGATATTACCTCGGGGGCGAAACAAAAGGACAAAGCAGACATAGCGACCAGCAAAAGGTCAAGGGGAAGCAAGGAGGAGAGGCACTGGGAAAAGGTCGGCTGGCACCAGTAGAAATTAGCTGGATGTGAACAAAATAACGTGGCGGAGTCAGGAACAGCGTGTTCTCTAACCTCATTGGAAGGACGGGGAAAGGAGGGTTTACTGATGCCTGATGAAAAGAACGAGCAAGTTGATGAGGGCTCAATGAGGGGCTGCAATAAAAGTGTGAGGTCGTGTGGTTTCCATGTATGTGTGTGTACTCTTTTTTTTTTCACTTTTTCTGTCCCTCTGAAAACCCCACTGAGCTTCAGCTCTGTGTTTCTGTGTGTGCGAAAGAGAGAGTTTTAAAAAAGGATGAGAGGAACAGAGGAAAGCGCCTATTTTTATATAAATATGACCACCAGTGAGCAATAGATAGATAGCCAGACAATGCCAAGACAGATAACAATAACTCCCACAACAAAGCAGTGTTACATAAATGATAATCCAATGGATGCACACAGGGCTCTAATGACATTAAATCATAAACACACCCTCAAATTAATCTATCACCTTCATGTTATTCCTAACACACACACACAACGATTAAAGTGCTAACTCCGAACATGATTTACATCATTATGATTATGACTGTCATAATTACGAGCGCAGTTATCACTCTCATTATTAATAGCAATGACACTATTATTAGCCTGTCTGCTGGCGTGCTACTTAGTCTGCAAGCTAATTACTGTGTCTGACTGTCCAGGCATGGTGCCGGTCCACAGCTCCAAGGTCAGAAACCTTCTCCTCCTCTCGTCAAGGGGCTCTCACACTTACTTAATTCTGCCACTCATAATCTCTTTTAATCTCGTAAATGATAGTGAAAGCGCTAATTCTCTCCTGCGCAATTTATTAGTGTGTGTTTGTGCTTCCGAGACCCAGTAGTGCATTACTGTCATGGCTAATCCAATTAGTGTGGATGTATCTAGCCGGGCCTAAGGGGACGGGGAGCAGGTAGGGGAGGTGCGCGGGAAGACTGTGCACCCCGCTGTGGGGAGAGCGCATTAGGGAGACTCCCCTCCTGTGCCCAGTGTCTTTTTATCACCGCCGTGATGGCCTGAAAATTGGTGTGTGATCTCAGGAGAGAGAGAGTGAAGACATGGAGCATCACTCTGTGTGTGTGTGTGTGTGTGTGTGTGTGTATTATTGTTTACACTGAGGTGGTGTGATGATGAGGTCCTGATGGGGCATTTCGTTTTGGTCATCACATCGGGCCAGTTTTTGTCATTACTGTGCAACAATCAGGGGACTGATGCCTAACTGGGATGTGAAGCTGTTTTTCAGTGAACTTTTTCTGTTTGAGCATCACTCTGTCGGATATTGAAAAGAGACGACCTGATGAGCCGCTTCCATTCTGCACAGTGACAGTAACTTTTCTGTTTATTAGGGTGTAATGCAACTGATTTACAAGTCTTAACAAAACGTGTTATGACAGGGAGATTAATTCTCCCTCTTATCCCTCTTAATATACGTAAGGCTTTTTTTTTACAGTATTTTTTTTAAAGGAGCTTATCTGTTTAAATTGATTTTGACATGGATTTTATGTCACCAAACATCCAAAAGTTGCTGTGTTTTCTGCTGCAAGAAGGCACAGAGGTCCTCCTAGCTCAGAAAAAATGCTTCCAGTGATAAAAAGTGAATGGAAAAAATTTGCTGCTGAATATGCATCAGAGTCCCTCAGAATAATTACCAAATCAACAAACTGTAAACGTTTGTGCAGCACACGGTATCTTTTCAATCTGATTTCCACCTGTAATTTTGTATTATTTCAAAAAAAAATCTGATTTCAGCATTTTTTTTAATATTCAAAATCAACATTAATACATTTCAAGACTTAGTAAAAACAGAAAGAATTATGCAGCATTATCCGGCGAAGAATACACACAAAAGGCTTTAAGACGTGATATCCATGATCATGAGTTTTAAAATGATCTTCATTAGTGAAAACAAAAAATGGCTCCCATGTGCATTGTGATGTTTGCTGAATGATTCATCGAATCCTGCAGTGGTTGTATAAAACTGCTTCCACTGATTGCTCACATAAACACAGAGTGTTTGCAGCACTTGTGACACCAATTATAACCGAGGCTTTAATTAAAGAAGGCAGGAATCATCCACAGGGGACAAAAACAACAGGCTGCCTGACATTAAATACCAAAATCATACGTCTCTCATTTCAGTAATTATCATGTGACAGCACACTGATGAAATGCTGAGTCATGTTTTAGAAAATACACTATTGACAGGTGCTTGGATTTATTTGGTTAAATCGTTTTTGCACTTCAGAAAGATCAAGATGAATTGAAAACGGCTTTTAAAAAAGGTGTTGCGGGATAAAAGTTCCCACTTTACTGGGAGAAGAATTGCAGTAATTTACCTGCTGTTATTTCAAAACTTAGTTCATTTTTTTCCCAACGACATTTTACTAAGAGTGACACATTGAAAATGGGGTTCAAAACACACTGTCCACACAAACACACACTGACACACAACTCATCAAAAGACACTCGCTTGCCAAATACCCATTTGTCCTCGTTACCAGTATTCTTGTCTCCCATCTTCCATGTAAAGGAGGAGGTTAAACACAGCTCTTGAGACAGTGACGAGGCAGACGGAGTGATAAGTGATAGAAGAAGAGAGTGTATTTAGTCAAGGATGTGGGATCCTTGGGAGCTCTTCACTGTCAGCGTCCAATTTTATTAATCAGTGCTATTGTCCCGGTCCCTTCACAAACATCAGGACAGGATGTACCCTTTTGTGTGTGTGTGTGTGTGTTAGTGTGTGTGTGAGTGTGTGTGTGTGTAAGTGTGTAGAGAGAGAGACTGTGTCTGTGCATGTATAGGCTTGTGTGCATGTGTGTATTTCATAGTGCTACGACAACTTGCTCTTTTGAAACTTGAAATTGTACTTTTTTTTAATTAACAGTTCCTCACGACTTTTGCAGACCTTTGAAAAGATGACTAGACTGACATTTCATGAATTTTCTGCAATTTCATGACATGTTTTTGGTCTCTACCAACTCCTGAGGGAAATATCTGGCTCTTTAGCTTCTAAATGCTCCACTATGTTCACCAGCTAGTCTCTAACAGCATCTGTCTGCTGACTGGCGTTGAGCAGGTAGTGTACAGTGGATTCTTAGAGCTTTTGTGGCTGAAAACGCCCCTACGAGAGCGGCGAGAGTGAACCAAAACAGTAAAGTTGTGACTGGACAGCTAAACAATGAGCTGAAACTCTCTATAAAAGCTCCGTAAAGCTGAGGAGTGCTGCAAATTCAGGCGATAATTCACTGTGAGTGACCCCTTTCACATTGTCATTTGATACATTATTATTATAAAAATGTCAATTATAGCCACTTTAAGTTATAAGATGTTCATTTGTCTGTGATTTTTGAGTGGATTTATGGACATTTATTTGTAATGGATATCACAAACACCACTATCTGTCTATAAGTCGTGCAGATTCTAGGAATGTGTATATCATGTTTGTGGGTTCAGACTTGAATGAGTTATGACTCTGAGAAGAAGAGGTGCAAGGGGAGTATTTTTCTCCATAGGTAAGGTCTTTATCGCCTATACCACAAATGCAACTGAAAATGAATGAATGAATGATGTAAAATTAATTCTTATTTAATATATCTCAAATATAAGAGCCCCCTCTCTAAAAAATAATAATAATTTGTCAAGCAAACACCTGCTACAACCATCTAAAATGATCACAATGTGTTTTAATTTAAGAACAGCTGTCACTGTTCTCAAGAGACTTTAATCTCAGAAATGTGACTTTTCAATAATCTCAGATTTAATTCAAATTCTGACTTTTTTCTCACAATTCTTGGTGTAAGCATCCTAATGACAGAGATAGTGTAGTCATACTGAGGAAATGTGAAAGAATGCACCACGCACTCTGGCTGTTTCCTTCCTCTTATGATTAAAAGCACAATGAAAGAGGGGTCAAGCTGTGTCTTGGCAGACGAGCTATTTTGAAAATCCATTAGTGACTCAGTGCAGCATCATTATCGCCAGCTGCTTAAGAATACAATATCCCGGCTTTGACTTTTTTGTCTTCTTGGCATTTTCCTCTGAGGTGAGTCTCAAAATATCACATGAAATAGGAAAAGTAGAGAAGGAGAGGTCTATTTAATGGAGAAAGCGGGGATGTGGTATTTTAAAAGCCATTTTTATGCTTCTGCTGAAATGACATGAAGTCCTTCCATTAGCAATCATGTCCTCTTTGTGGCAGGACATATTTTGGACCTTGTAGAGTATTATGCAGCACGGATACGTCTGTTTCTGGTATGCTGTAATCAGAGCCCCACAGAGGAAAATCAGATTTGACAAGTCTGAAATAGAGGGATACCAGGAGCTTGAGAATTCAGTCACAGACAGAATCAGACATTTACAGACGCACACAGAATACAGAATAAGCCATGCAGATACCCATATAGTGCACACGCACACAAAGATACACCACACACAGTTAACATCCTTATCTAATTTCAGACGTCTTTGATTCGGATCTTCGTCTTCCAGGAGACTCAGCCACACCTTTTGTCTCTTTTCTCTCTGTGTCAATGGTATTCTTGAGTTTAGCCACTTTTGTGTATTTGCCGTCTGCCATCTTTCCAGGTCTTCATGGCATGGAGGAGGTTGTGTGACTCAGGATCTACTGGCGTCTGCTGTCACCTAAAAGTTGCCTGATGTCTTCGCGGATTCATATTCCTCATGTTCACAGTCTATTTACCGAATATTGTCTTTTTCTCCATAGTGTAATTTTACTGTTGTTATGTCTGTCTACTCCGTACATACAACATCTCTTGACTTCCTGATGTTACTTCCTTTTTTTGGGGAGTTTTTCGGGGGGTGGGGGAGTTTTTTCTTATCTGGATTGAGGGTCTAATGATCAAGGGTGGTGTGTGCTCTACAGATTATAAAGCCCTTTGCGATTTTGTGAATTTGCCTATGTAGAGACATTCAACATTGATAGAGAAAGAGACTTAAAGCTGCATTAATTGTTTTTTTGGCCACTTGGGGGCAGTGAAACAAGCTGTAAACAGAACATTGACATATTATCACCTAATAAAGTTGTAAATACTTGTTAGCAAATTTTTACACGTCCAGCAGACGCAAATCGAAATTAGCATTCATGTGGAGATTGTGTTTCTGACCACCTAATGGATATAAGTTGAATACTGACTTTCCTTTTAGCCCAGTTTTGGTCTCCACCAACTCCTGAGGGAGTACTATGTGAGTAGACACTTATTAAAGGTGCACCCAGCTCCCTCAGGATCAAGTGAGATTGGTGTTGCTAAGGGGCTAAGACAAAAACACAGAAGATACAGGCTTCTGATTCTCACATACAAAGGCACAATATCAGACACACACACACACACTCTTACATGCAGGCACACAGCACCCTGTGGCACTGTCTAATCACACAGCCAGTATGTATTTCTGTGTAGTCGTCTCAAAGGAGTCTCCATGCTGGGCTTACAGTTCCCTGGTGAATGCCAACCCAGTGTGTGCATGTGTCTTGATCATGTCTTGATCACAGCGCTGGGTTCTGTCACACAGAGGGATAGCTGGCGATCAAAAAGCTACAGGCCAGGTCAGGTGAGAAGAAATAACTGTAGAGAGAAGAGAAATGGAGGGATTGAGGTATAAGGCAAAAAGAAAGGGGTTAAAGTGAAGAGAACGAAGAAGAGAAGGAGAGAATAAAGCCTGAACAAGTGGGGACTTTGGTTTGTCTCAGTTTCTGTTTCTAAACCGAACACCTGCCAGATCAGCAGACATCTTGTTGTGAAAAAAGCCAAAAAGTGGAGGTGGTCAAGCAGGGACACTTACTTGCTTCAGATTAATTATCATTTAGTTCTATTACACAATTTCAATCAAACACTGTTAAAGGATAAACAATGGCACATATGTATTCACCCCGTGGACACGCAGACACACTCCTATTACACAACCGCAAACACGCCAAAACATACACATACACACACACACACACACCCGAGACACAACCTCATTTCACTGCCCTGTGACACAAAATGGGATTTCTGTGTTTGAGCAGAGGGGGTCCGATGGCTACAGAGGGACACATCAAGAAGTGAGGGCTTTATAATCGCTGATGCCAGATTGGATGTCAGCTGCAGCATAAGTGACCATCTATCACCAGCGCGCCGCACGTGAAGAGGCCTCTTTATAGACGGCTAGACTTCAGACAGCACAGAAAAAGCCTCCTCCCTCCAGCCCACTCCACTGCCCTGCAGGGGGGATTGCACACAGAGGCCTGCACTCATGCATACATACGCAAGGCAGATACACACATGACATTCACCCATACGGCTGTGAACATTCATGCGTATGCAGAGGCAGAGAAACACTTAGAAACAGACATACACACTCATTTGCATCGCAACCCACACATGACTCCTCCTTCAGAAAACACATCACAGACGAGGCCTTGGGCCTCCTCTAAGCACTCACACACAACCACACACTACATTTTTTGGTTTTCTGCTTGTGTGTGGCTGCTCACTGTATTTCTCTCATCCACAGCAGCAGCAGTACTGCCAGTGGTCATCATTTTAGAGAAAGTTCAGGATGTGTGTATAACATTTCAGGGATAAAATAACAGAGTTTTACTTCAAAATCAAAATGGCTAACTTCTGATTTTTTGTTCTTCCTTTGATCCACCATTTTAGATACAGCCAAAACCTGTGGAAAATGTACTTTTACTTGAGATAAAGGGATGTTCTAGTGTTGATGGATGTGCATACGTTCAAGAGAAGTGATGAAGAAACAAAGAAAGAGAAATAGGCTTCTACAGAATGGCAGAGAGAAACAGTGTTTGTTTTCATCTCGGGGATCCTTTGCCAAACCATGCATGTAATTTGCTCTACAGCCTCCATTTGTACATTTGTGTCCCTGCGTGTTTGTATGTGTGATTATGTGCTAATGCACAGGCTCTTTCTGCAAGTGTCCACATGTACAATATGTGTGTGTGTGTGTGTGTGCGCTTGTGCGTGCGTTGTCTAGCAGCAGCGGCAGCAGTGGCAGATGCTAATCTGTGCTGAGAGTCATTATCTGTGTTTCCTGGGCCATTAGCCTAATGCTAAGGGATAACACAGAGAAGTGGATGAGACCTGACGCTAACAGGGGCTAATCATCAGGACCACCTCTCACTGCGAGTTCAGCTATGACACTAAATATCCCTCAGAGGCAAGAACCTCCGGCACTGGCAATCAGATAATTACAGGAGCCTGGAGCATTTTATTAATAAAATTTCAATAAATTGTCTCAAATATTTGAACTAGCTGAGGTGTGTGCAATTTGATTTGACACTTGAATGGCCTCAGAAGTGCTAACATCCCTTTTGTCACTATTATTAATTATTAATATTCTCAAATACTGATAATTTCATTGTAGAGTCGTTTTCTGGTCCAATATGCAGCCTGAGTGAGCGGGGGGTTTTATTGGATTTGGAAAAAAATCTTCCGGAATACCAAATCTTCCAAAAATTGGCAAGTAATGATGCACAAAGCCTGCTGAAAGAGATACAGGTGTATTACAGCTCATAGTTCCCCTAGCCCCCAAATTTCCCCTAGCAACAACCATCTCAGAATATTCCCGGCATGTGGTGTTAGAGCTCTCTCTTTGCAGGCATTGGCACAGCATGGCAGCTCTAATCTGCATATCACCTGATCTGACCAATGAATCGCTTCCTGTTTAATCATTCCATTTGACCTAGCAACCAAAAGCACCCGGCGAGCTTTTGACTGGCAAACAATAAAATAGAATACATCCGTGGGACCTGGGAAAATCAAATGTTGAAGAAAGCGCTAACGAGGCAGGTTTCTGAGCCTTTTTTACTTTCTAATGAGCCGCTACCCAATGAGGGTGACCCCGCTGCTTCACATTGCACCGCGGCTATTGAACGCACCCCCACGGATTCATCAAAGCTACAACTCAATATCAAACAGTCACAGGTACGTATTTACCCGGGGTTAATTCACCGTCTTCCCCCATGAGAAATAAACTAGATTGCATTGTAAAATAAAAAAAAATATGGAGAGGGAGAGGAGACGGGAGGGGTGAACGCTTATCAGGTAATTTATGACTGATAAAAAGAGTGCTCGTCTGTATGTGTACAATATGTGTGTGTTTGTGTGTGTGTCTGTGTGTATGTGTGCAACCTCCTGCTTCAAACACAAATTCTTAAAAGTGGAGAAAACACTGTGTCCCCGTCTTCTGACGTCCCTGTGTAGCTGAGCTCTGGCTGCATTTCAAAGCCAACCTGGCTGACTGAGGCCTGGCCACAGAGAAGGCGAAGGGAGGGCTGCATATGATTGAAGAGAGGCTGAAGAAATACTATACACACAAACACAAATACACGCATGCAGACACACACACTTCTCCACTGGAGGAAGCAGCAGTAGGGCTCCAGTGCAGGGCTACAAAGAGACCCCACTGAGGCTGAGCAGACAAACAGAGGTGGCCCTGGGAAGAGAAAGATGATTGAACCGAACCGACCGACGAGGGAGAGAAACTTCAAACAACCTCCAGGATGAAAAGATGAAGGGGAAAGGAAAGAAGGATGAGAGGGAGGAGAAGGACGAGCAGGAGGCCACAGCTCCTGTTTAGCATATGAGCCCCTTCATTAGACCTTGCAGGACAGACTAGACTTATAGATGGGAGAAAGGAAGGAGGAACTATGTTAGGAGAGGAGAGGAGAAAAGGAGAGTTATGGAGGGAGGGGTGGAGGAACGGATAGGGCCCCTATTAGCGAGGTCTGTCACCTTTTGGCCTGCCTGGATCTCCTCATCTCCATAATAGGCTGACCCCCTGTGTTTCAGGCTCATTAGAAAGGCAGACAGCAGGGCCAGGCAGACACACGCCTGTCACCTCTCTGCTCCCACCGGAGACCTCGATGAGACAGAGATAAAAGACAGATGAATGGAGAGATCGTCGGAGAGAAAGAGAAGGATGGGATGGAAGGTTGGGGCCCCAGGTTTGATCAGGAGAACAGAAGAAAAGGGGAAGAGCTGAACTGCTTCTTTGGTGAGAAGACGGACAGGAGAGAGGGAACAGAAAGAGTGGCAGTGTGAAAATAAATCTGCCTAGGAACAGTAATTTGATAGGAGTAGGGAGCGTGCAGGAAAAAAAGTCTGCTGTGCCATTTGCCATTGTAAGCCAAGCATACCGTTTCAGTCAGTTTGTGCATCTGTCAGCTGTACACAAGGGCATATTGTCCGGCATTCTTTCCAGTTTTAGTTTGATTTGCACTATTAAATCTCTCTAAAAAGTGTCATCTTATCATCTAGCCGCCAAAATCCAAATGAGAGAAGATCTAAGTTAAGTTTTATGGTCCCGGGTTTCACCTCTCAGGCAACATACAGGCTGCCCTAACCTATTGGTTGATTGTATGCAGCCTGTGAGGAAGACTGCAGAACTTTCACTTCCTCTGCATCTTTTTTGAGTTAAAAAAATGTGATCGATGTTTTTATTTACAGTTAATATTCTCCTAAAGGGGTGCTAGAATTCAACATAAAAGATGATGGACAGTGCTCATCGTGATCGTGGTTATGATGCAAATACCAGTATCAGGTCTCCATCAAGAAAATTGATGTGATTTTGTTGACATTTGATATATTACATTAGCAGCATTAGTACATTATTACAAAAAGCACGACAACCAATTCCAACATACTATGTTTTTTGCTAGATTGATAGAAATGTATATAAATACATCTCCCTCTGGACCTCTGACCTTATTGCGTCCTCCCCACTTCTGAAACCAAACCTGTGCCCTTGGCTTTACAAATGGACAACAGTAGAACCATGAATAAGGAGATGGTCCTAACTGCTTCAGCTCAAAATCATTAACAATCCTAACTTAAAGTTTACGGAGTGAGTGTTAATTGCTATTTAAGTTGTAAAGATGATTAATTATTTACAAAAAAACATGAGAATCAAACAACAGGAGGGAAAAAACCCATCTCTGAGTTAATTCCTGTCACAACATTGTTCCACTCCGTTCAAATCCCTTCTCTGTCACTGCTCATAAAAACAAACAAGCTCATAAAACAGCGTGACGCCGCACTTGAACAGAAGTGGTTGACTGACAGGCAGCCTGGCCATTCAGGACAGTGGGGTTTGTTTGGGATCCTCCCGGGGGAGCCCTTGTTTTATTACATGCCATCCCTGCGATTGATTTAACGCGGCGTCCCTACGCCAGACTCCCGCCGGACCAGACCCGGAGGTCAAAGGAGCAAGGTCAATGGGTCGATGACCTCATCCGGCCTTTTCACTATTGGATGGTGATCAGTAACCTCACGGCTGATTGACCGGTGGTTTAAGTCGATGCTGCGTCTTGCCCGCAGGGAAATCATGGCTGATGAAATCACTGGCCCAGAAGGAAAAAATTAGAGATGACTGATCCTACAAGAACTATATTAGGAAAATGATAAAAGAGTTTCTAAATATTTGAAATACAAAAGTGGAGCAGACATTTCCCCTATCGATTTAAAAATGTATTTAGTAACCTTCCCTCCTGCAAGACGAGGGAAAATCTTTAGCTGATCAATCCTCTGCTGCTTCTTCCCTGTGTAATGAGAAGCCTGATCTCACCTTAGATCTCTCTATCCCTCATCCCTCCATCCTTTTCTAAGTCTCTGGCTTCCACGCTTCACTCTCGCCTTTTATTTTCCAATGTGTGTACAATCTCCTGCCCCTTCTCTGTGCATCACTTCTCAGCCCTCTCTCATCCCTCAGTTTTCTCCTGCTTCTTCTGTCGCTCTCTTTCATTGCCTGTCATTAAATCCCCATACCAACCCTCTCTGTGTGTATTTGTGTAAAATATGTTATTTTTCATTCCAAAACAACCCATATTAGCATTTTTTGACCTGGCACTACTATTCCCTCGATGACACAATGATTTGTATGATTGTATTCAAATCTGCTATGGTTAAGGTACATTAGGTTCAGACACAAACACTACTTGGTTAAGTTTAACGACCATTTGTGGCCATTTTTAAAAAATGACTCATTGGTTAAAGTTAGGGAAAGATCATTAGAAGAAACCAACATTGACTGTGGGGAGGGAAACAAACAGCAGTCTTCCATGTCAAAGTCACATGTTCTGTTGACCTGTACATCGACCCCGACCTCCTCCTTGGGAGGTTTTGTGGCACTGCAACAATGTCATGATACTTCCACCTTTGCTTCTGACAGACAACAAACGTTGTTTACAAGTCCACAGCAAGTTCTTGTCAGCTAAACATTAACATAAAATAGCGTGCCTTATATACACTCCCCTCCAAAAGTATTGGAACAGTGAGGCCAATTCCTGTATTTTTGCTGTAGACTGAAAACATTTGGGTTCGACATCAAAATATGAATATGAGACAAGAGATCAACATTTCAGCTTTTATTTCCAGGTATTTACATCTGGATCTGATACACAACTTAGAAGATAGCATTATTTGTAACAGAACACCAAATTTTTAGGTGAGCAAAAGTATTGGAACAGATAGACTTAAAATAGATTAAAGTGAATAAGACTTCATATTTAGTTGCAGATCCTTTGCTTGCAATAACTGCATCAAGCCTGTGACCCATTGACATCACCAAACTTTTGCATTCTTCTTTTGTGATGCTTTTCCAGGCTTTCACCGCAGCCTCTTTCAGTTGTTGTTTGTTTTGGGGGGTTACTCCCTTCAGTCTCCTCTTTAGCAGGTAAAATGCATGCTCTATAGGGTTTAAGTCTGGAGATTGACTTGGCCAGTCTAAAACCTTCCACTTCTTGCCCCTGATGAACTCCTTTGTTGTTTAGGCAGTGTGTTTTGGGTCATTATCTTGCTGCACGATGAAGGATCTCCCAATCAGTTTGGCAGCATCTTTCTTTAAATTGGCAGACAAAATGTTTCTGTGGACTTCAAATACCAGTATCAGGTCTCCATCAAGAAAATTGATGTGATTTTGTTGACATTTGATATATTACATTAGCAGCATTAGTACATTATTACAAAAAGCACGACAACCAATTCCAACATACTANATATAAATACATCTCCCTCTGGACCTCTGACCTTATTGCGTCCTCCCCACTTCTGAAATCAAACCTGTGCCCTTGGCTTTACAAATGGACAACAGTAGAACCATGAATAAAGAGCTGGTCCTAACTGCTTCAGCTCAAAATCATTAACAATCCTAACTTAAAGTTTACGGAGTGAGTGTACGGAGTGTGACTTCTGAGTTCATTTTGCTGCTGCCATCATGTGTTACATCATCAATGAAGATTAATTAGCCTTTCCATCA
>NTHP01000222.1:340145-357800 GCA_003416845.1 Oplegnathus fasciatus | reverse complement strand
GGGGGGGGGGGGGATTGCGCGTTGTATTCCTTCAGAGAGGAAATCAAACCAATTGGTTATGAAGCATAGCCGTGCCGCTGGGGAGAGCGTGCTGTTTGCTGAGACAGTGTGATACTGCAGACCCCAGGCACAGACACAATAAGACGCTGATTAGACAACAACAGGGTCATAGAAAAAAATTGCTCTTTGAGAAAACATTTGCAACTTATAAAAAAAAAAGAAGCTCATATATTCTATTTATATAAGCGTCAGCATAAGCCTCCAAATTTACCAGTTTATCAGTCAGACGCAGCCTTTCTGTGATCAGTCACGCTGATGCTGCTGCCAAACCGCTACCAAATATTGCTCTCACTCCGCAAAGTACTTGGATATCTGAAAAGTACCAGACAAATAAAAATAGACAGACAGGCGCGGGCAGACAGACAAATGGACACACAGGCAGCGCCACTGTGCGCGGTTGTCTTGACAACAGAACAAGAGCAGCACCCTGGACTGCGAGTGTGGATGGAGAATGAGACATGAGACGGGGTGAACAGAAAAAGTGCTGTGTAAACCCCATTAAATCCATCCAGCACTCACAAATATCTGTGCTGCAACATCAACCTTTGTGGAATATTCACCTCTATTTTTCTTTCCTACAGGCAAGGACACACTGGCAACATGAAGCGGTGGAGATAGGCTATTTTGCCTCAAAACTGTTCACACAGCCCATTATGTTATCTACACTGATTTCACCCCAGCTGCCTTTCCCAGAATGCTAAATGAGCTATGAGCAATGCACCAAAAAGTTGCCCATTATCCCTCATTGCCGTAATATCCCGATCATCAGACTGCCAACACGAACCTTGACACGTGTATGAGCAGCATTTCCAAAGAAGAACCCAAGCCTGAGTTTCATTATGAGTAACTCTTACGTGTTTACTTTGAGTCTTATTATGCAGCAGACTGATGGTCTTTTGGTATCAATCCAGTGTTTGTGTGTTCAATTGAACAAGTCTAGACGCATTCATTTCCATGTAATGGTACACCAGAAATGTGACGGTAATGGTGAGCTGTCTGTATCCGTGCCAGCTACGAATGTTCCACATTAGCCGCTGCTGGTTAACTCTAGTGGGCCGTGGCATGACACAGCTGGCACAGCCTGGCAGGAAGAGCCGGATTTATAGAAGCAGAATAGATAGAATGGGCGATTCTTGGCATATGACGGTGAACATACTACATCAAAGATGACTACCAGTGATTTTTGTTTTTTGGGGTTGAAATTATCACTCAGCAGAATTTAGCTTCTGCTAAAATAATAAGTCCTTGTCACCTACCAGCTCCTCCACCAGGTCCCTGCAACTACAACTTTTACATGATTGTTCTGTGGTTATGGGAAACATTTCCGACCTTAAACTTTCCACTTCTTCCACTTCCACTTGTTTGGCTTCTTGAGTTTACAGATGATAATATTTGTTCTGGATCAACTAAATGTTTACCAGCCAAATGACTCTTTTCTGTGCATTCAGGGCTTGTGGTGACCGGCACTGACTAACTCCTCAACTACTGCAACCACGGAGTGTCTAGAGACACGATCAGATATCAGCAATCAAGTGAACGCTTCCTTTGAAACCAGTTGAACTTTCTATGGAGCCTGCATGTATCATTTCCACTGACTCCAGGGTATGCTTTGTCAATTTTGCTTCCCCGTTTCAGTTAGTAGTGTCTGCCTCTTCCTTTCTCTATTACAAAATAAGAGACACTGGCCTACACAATGAGTAAACTTTGTGTAAAGCTGTGCAAAATCTGTGCAGTTTCTCTGCCAAATTGCAAAGTTCACTGATAACAAACCAATATAACTGTCCAAAGAAATGTGAATTATGTTGTCCACAGGCGCTACAATACACAGCTTCATGAAGCTTCATGAAGGTATTTATATTTCTTTTGTTTTTATGGTTTTGACTTTGTATTTGGATTACTCAGACTTAAGGACCTGTCAGCTATAAAACAATTTTAGCTTTGGGGTTTCACTGTGGTCTGAATGTAGTTTATTATTGAATATTAAAGAAAAACTATCGAATAAAATTCAATAAAAACATTAATTCCCCTCAAAATCCCGTTTTGATCAAAACCCAACCACAGAGAAACACTCAAGAAATGGTCTGCCTCTCCTCCTCTCAGCGTGGCACAGCACAGCATGGCTGGGCCTGGCACAGAGAGCCAGACCACCTGGCTGATGCCAACTGTGATGTATGGCGCTGCCTTGGCAGGCGCCCCCAGCACAGTGGCACGGAGGCATCGGGAGGGTACCACCAGTCTCACGAACAAAAGGCACTTAACTTCACTGCTCTCCATCAACATCTCTATTCATCTCCTCTGTGCAGAGGGGGGTGAACCCTGTTGTACGCCGTGAAGCACACACACAAATGCACACACACACAGGTGCATGTCTGTGCGCGTGCCTGGCGACAGATGGGGGATGAAGTCGTCAGACCCTCGCTTGGCGGTGCTGTAGGCCCTTGTCGGCTGGCTGCTGCTTGTTAACGTGTTAATTAGCCTACTTGTTCCTCCTGTTTGGTAATTACAGTCAGCCTGGGCCAGGATGCTCATCAGGGGCCACTGATCGCAAGACGGCAGGGCAGGCTGGGTTAGTATGGGGACATATGGCTGATGTGGTATGTGGTGCATGGAGGGAGTGTTGGAAAACTGTCCAAACTAAGTAGAAGTCCAAGATGAGACAAAACTCTGTGCAACTAAAGGACCACACTGGCATGTCTGCATTCTTTATAAATTCAGCTACAAATAATATTTTTTGCTACACATTTAAATTTTTTTCAAACCTTTAGACAGGAAAGATTCACTGAGAGCACTCTTTTTCAGGAAGGCCCTGTTCAGGCTCACACAGTTACACACACTCACAGCTGGAGGCTGACCAGTACAACCACGGTCTGATCTGTTGGCCACTGAGCAGCTGTACTGGAGCAGTTGGGGGTTTAGGGCCTTGCTCAAGGGCTCTTCACTGGTAGTAGCTCTTTCACTTCCCCTGCAGGGATTTATCCTGTCCGGGGATCAAACCGGTGACGTTCCAGTCAAACGCATTAGATTCATTAATGTATTTTTCCTGCAGTTGAAGAAAGCCATTGGCTTCCATTAGTGTGAACATCCAGTCTGCATAAATTTATGTCAGTGTTACATTATTACTGAGTGGTGATGCAGTTTAAGCATTGATTTCTTTCACTGTAATCTGCATTGCATTACATCACTACAATAATGTAACTAGGACAAAAATTAATGCAGACTTGACGTTCACTGTGATGGCTTCAAGATATAGATGATATATTTATATGGAAATGAATGGAAACCACGTATGCCTGGGAATGGTAGACAAAATACATGGGAATTTCTAAAATACCGTATTATGGTTTGCAAAACAGTTAGCAGTGATGTTAAGTATAAGTGATTTAGAGTAAATTGACTAAAACATGCAAAACCACTAAGATGCTCCTTTAAGGAAATAGGATTGTGACAGCTAATTGACAACGGGCATATACAAAACACTTACAATACTGAAAGTATTTGGTGGAATATGCAAATAAGAAATATAAGAAAATATTTTTCATTGAAGCATTACAAGAATAGAAATGAATATTGTTATTCACTGTGACTGTTTACCTTGAAGGACGTAGACAGAGGGGGGAAAAAAGATAGAGATAATACATATAGATAAAAACGAGCAATGTGTAGGAGAAGGTAAATGAAATGAACACGCTGGGCAAAAAAGCAGGCCAGAAAGGATAAAACATGTTTTTATAAGCACCTTGAATGGACGTCAGATAAGTGCTAGCAGAGGTGGAGTGGTGGTGATGGGGTGTCTCCGTCTTTGCCTTTATCTCTCCCCCTCTCTCCCCCACCTCCCTGCAGGAAGCAGCCAGTTCATTTGCCTATGAGTGTCTGACAGAGCCGATTAAGAGCAGTTTGTTTTATAGACGTGGGCTAATTGAGTTGGCTAGATTGCCGTCACTCGGTTCGCTCTCTCTATATTGAAGATTACATATTTCCTTTTCATATCTTGGCGCTGCAGCCGCCTGGCCCATCTATCTCCATTCCTCCTTTCTTCCATTCCCCCTCTACCGCCATGTAAAGTGAGAAGGGGCTTTGGTCCTACGTCTAATTAGTGCTCCTCTCCATCACTCTCCCTCTGCCTTGTTCACGACTATATCCTTGCCCCAGAGACCTTGCTTTGCCTCTCCTCTCTCTGTCTCTGACCCCTCCTTCTCATTATCTCCTCCTCTTTCTCCCCTCTTCCTCCTCGTCTTCCTCTTTGCACCACTCCATCTTTCACCCTCTCCGTCTCACTGTCATTACTCACCCACCCCCTGCCTCTGTCCCTCTCTTTCCCTCTACCTCACACCCCCTGCCCACCTCCACCTCTCCCTCCCTTGCTGCTCTCTCCTTCTCAATGAGTTAATTAGGCTCATCTCTGGCACCCTCTTGCCAAAGCCCGTGCCCACAGGGCCAGCCGCAGCACTCCGCTGATGATTGGGGGGCTCTATTTTTAGAAGACAACAGAAAGAGGAGAAGCGGTGAGAGGGAGAAAGACAGCTGAAGGTCATTTGGTACTTTCACTTTGAACATATCTATATCAGAATGTGTGAAAGTGAAAGACAGAGAAAAAGAAAGGGAGAGACGGAAAGGGAGAATGAAGCAAAAGCCTTACATGTGGATTCCATAATTAAATTAAATTAAGTTCTCGCAATATAATAAGCGTCATTTTACAGAGGAAGTACACAAAAACATGATGATTCAAGAGTTTACTTAAGTCTAAAAAATAATAGCAAAGAGTACAGCTTTGTATACCCCTCACTATAGTACATGCCACATGTTGAAGCAACAGCCCGTTGTGTGTCATCATAAATTCAACTCTCTAATAAGCCGAGCTCTGCGTGCACACTGTAGCTCCACAGACAATGTGACACTGACACCATGGCTCATTCCCAAGGTAAGCCATCCAGACTAAAAAAAAGCACATCTTCATGTGAGGTGCTAATTTGCCTGAGCAACCCAACGGAGCGCCATTGTTGTAGTTGCTATGACCATGAGGACAACAGAAGCATATCAGTGGTCTAAAGGTGACGTTTGCTGAAGGCGCTTGTCAGCAGATGATTATTTCTATTGGTGAAAAGCCTTGAGCATGTTGGAGATACACAACAAGGACATATCCCAATCCCAAGACTTGTTTTTCTTATCATCTTATCGTTTAGTTCTGCATACTCATGATCTCCCACAGCAAGTATGGAAGGAAATAACTGACATACCTGAATTGACTTGTTATGAGGCAGTGACAGCCGACCACAGAGTTGCAAATGTCCTCTACTTTGCCACACACTGTCAAGCTGACTGAGGCTATATTTCCTTACCGCTGTACTAATAAACCAACCGTCTACTGTACGTTAACAAACAGGACCAGGAGGCACACATTGCCTAATGACAAATACAGACACCAGGAATAGCAGAGATGGTATGAGTCAAACCACCAGGAGTTCATTTACCCCTCTCCCTCTAATAAACAAAGCAATCACTGACAGTCAGAGACACAATTATGAGGTAATTACGCAAAATAACAGATTTTCCCTCTCCACCCTCCACGCTTGTTTCACACGGGTACCCCCACAGATTACAACACCCCCCCCCATCAGCCCCTCCTCTCCTGTGCAACTGTTAACCCCTTGCACTCCCTAAACACATACACGCTCACATGTACTTACACAAGATGCGACTATACACACAGATACACAAGCACAAAAAAACCCGCACACAGATTTATGCAAAAGGTTATCCATGCGAGTGTGCGCTCACTCACACACAGATTCATCCCCCTACCTCCCCCTCCCCACCCCTCCCTCCCTCCCTCCCACAGCTCGTCTTATTTAGCAGCCAAGTCGTCTCATGGCAACACACTCGTCAATCTCCCCCTATGTAGCCTCGTACTAATTAACCGATTTAAATGGGAGTGTGTAGCGGAGTGACACAGGGCGCGGGTTCTAGTCTCTGAACCGCCCCCCTTTTGTAAAAACCCTTCTGTTACCTTATCAAACCATCTCTTTCTCACAATTCCTAACTTTTTTCTAATCGTTCCTTCCTCCATCTCTCCTTCTCTCCTCTTCTGTGTCTTCTCTTCTATCCTCCAACACAACCACTGACTTATTTGATTACAGTTATCGACCCAGGCAGCCTCTTCGCCCTGCCAACTGGCAAGCCACCGTGCCCCCGTGCCCACATGGCTCGTTGGCACGGGCGCTGCCGCTCATTTCACAACATGGTCATTATCATGGGCAGCTCCGCAGGGAGGGATTACGCTAAACATGTAAATGAGAGCAATGTTGAAAGTGTCATAGAACAAGAAGGAAAAAGGAGTGTTGCAGGGAGAGAGCTGCTGGCTGTGTCCTGATGTCAAAGCATCTGATGTTGGTAAAAGTGCAAAATTACAATTTGAAGAGTCTGGGGTACATCTCAGAATCAAACTGAGCCAACAGCCACAGGATAATGGGTAACTGCTCAAAATGAAATCTCATTTCCATAAAATGAAATGTAACAAAATCTGTCTGAGTGACAATTTTTGTCCTGCCTCCAGCAGTTTCAGCCCAGGCAATTTCTTTGTTTTTGCAGAAAACGAATGAATCCCTTTTGGTTGCCATGTATTTTGAGGGAATGAAGTAGAAATCAAAACTTTGCCTGTCTCACTCATCATCCAAAATTTGATTAGATTGATTCTGCATGTTTGAAAGAAAAATGGAATCCAGTCCATCATGCAGAGGGAGGCACAATCCAGACATACTGCTGCAATCAGTCACAGTAGAGGTGGATTTTGGAGCATTTGAAGGATAAATGATGTCCAATTAATGCGAGATAGGAAAGTAGATTCCCCACAATTCTCTGCTTCAGTCTGTGAGGCTTCATGGGAGGTCCTTGGTTGGAGCAGGGTGGTAGCTGCTGGCTCTCACAAACTGCCCTAAGGGTCTCTCTCTCTCTCTCTCTCTCCCCCCCTCTCTCTCTCTCTCCTACTGCTCAATTACAGCCAAGAATGATGAAGCACCTCATAGTAGCCAGGCTACAGAGCTGCAGGCTCCATGTGGGGCCCTCATCAATATTTCAGATCCCTTCCTTTATACTGTATTTACCCTTATCTGCACGATGATAGGCCACATCACACCTCCAACCTCCCTTCCCTCAGGCAGTGGGTCATGTTAGGAAACGAGCTGTTACACCTGAATGAGAGCAACAGCAAAACAGCACAGATGGGGTTTCACTGAAGTGTGTGAGTGTTTATGTGTTTTATGTGTTCAGGGGGAGGTATGGCTACATTGTCTCATACTGAGCCTGAATTTAGCGACAGGTTTCAGTTGTGTCCAATAAGTGAGGATACAGTCCATCTCTGGGGACTTTGCTGCTGAGCCACAAAAGGGCCCCTCAGGCTGTTGTCTTTGGATTCCATCAGCCTGGCTTGTTTTACAACTCAGCCGTTTCTTCTCCTTCTCACTCTTCTCTGTCTTGTTCTCATTTCTTCTCATCATTCTTCTTCCCAGTTAAAGCATAATTCCAGTTTATTAAAACTTGGGGCTAAGTATTTGTAGTTTAGGCCATCGTCCTTGTCGGTAATAATAACATTGTACTCATCAAGTTATTTGCTGAGATCTGGGAATGCCGCGACATTGGTAACAGGAAGTTAAACATGAGCAGTCAGATGATCAGACAGGTTTTAAACAAACATTTGGAAGAGAAAATGAAGCCAAACATAACAATAATCACCCAAACTGTCTTTTGTAAACTATCAAGATTACAAACCGGCCACCTGTTTCGATGTTGATCTAAGATAAGATAAGACTTTATTTATCCCAAGGGAAATTGTTGTACAGCAGTTGCAGTACAAAGTAGGAAGAGTGTGAATACATAGAGTGCATATATAAAATATAAATAAGGTGCAAATCCAAAATAAACACAATGCCAAAAATATGAACGGGTTAATGGTAAGCTATGTATGTACAGTAACATATCTGAAGTACGGGTAAGTATATATGGTTAATGATTATGTCCATGATATTATACATAATGGCCCATTATTGCACATTATGACCCACAATGACCCATAAGTCAGAGAGTTGTAATGACTAATTCACAGGCTCTCTGTAGTTGTGTTTCCATGAGCAATGAGGGATTATTACCATCAACAATACAGGTATGCTCACCTTCAATTTCACCTATAACTGAACCAGTAGGCCGTCTTGTTCACGACCCTGCATGATCATCCGACTGCCTCGTGTTTCATTGCACTTTGTTGTAACATTGCCACCATGTTCTCAGATCTCGGCAACTGATTTTGGTCAGTGCCACATTATCATATCTGATGGACACACACTTTCACACACCCTGCGATAGAGATGATGGCCAAATCCATGAATATAAGGCCCAAGCTGTAACAAACCCAAAATACCAAAAAGTCCTTAAGGTTTGGTTTGGTTAGCGTTTGAGAAAGATCATGACTATGGTTAAAATACGTACTTAGCTAAGGTTAGGTACCTTAGTAACAAGGTTAGGTACATTAGTAACATTGTGGTTTGAGTTAAAATGATGACTTTTAGCGTAAGGAGACCTTTGTCGCCATGGTTACAATAATATGCACATGGTTAAAGTTATGTAACGGTCAGATTTTCAATTCAATTCTGAACATTTTGGGGCATTTGCTGAGACGACTAATTATGTTTTCCTTGGGAGGACAGATTTGAAATATCGTTTAAGAGAGTGAAAGGTAAAAAGAGCTCAAGAGCAATAGATAAAGAAGCCAGAAAAATAAGGAAAAATGAATCAGAATGCAGCAGTGAGGGTCAGTATCTGAGAGGCTATAGGAGGACAAGCTGAAGGGATGTTGTTAGGCCATTTTTCTCACAGCGATCCAATATTATCAGAACGACCAGCCCCCCTCACCCAAAACACACACACACACACACACACACACACACACACACACTTTCACACACCCTGTGAAGCCCTGTACCCCCCTTCTGAAACCCCCTGGCTTTCCATCACGGCTCACAGTGCCCGTTTTTCACAGCAAGTAGCTAATTCTGCTTTTATCCCCAAGTAATATTGGCCTTATCGCTTGCGCCACTGCATCCATGCCGAGACTCAGCGAGCCACAGGGTGGGGGCGGTGTGGGCCAGTGGCGGAGGCGGTGAAGCGAGGCGAGGCAGGTGCCGGTGGAATGTCAGCTTGGTGGAACTGATTGCGCTTTGCGGCCACAGAGCTGTTGCTCCATTACACACACAAACACACACAAACACACACACACACACACACACACAGGTTTGTACTTACTTGTGAGGACCCTCATTGACATAATGCATTTCCTAACCACCACAACTAAATACCTAATCACAACCCTTACCACAACCCTGACATAAACCTAACCTGAACCTTATAACCAAGTCTGAACCCTCAAACAGCCCTTTGAAGGTCTGTCCGAAAGTGAGGAAATGTCCTCACTCCCAAGGTCTAACTTTCAAACTGGTGTCCATAAAGATAGATGTACAAGTGCACACACACACACATATAAAGAGCAAGAGAGTCAGAGAGAAACAGACTCCCCCAGGTCCTGCTCACTCAAGCCCCTTCTTAGACCACCAATATTGCCACTGATATTGCCTTGGTGTTACATCTTTCAGGATTCACACACATGCACACACGCACGCACCGACACACACACACATACACAGCTCGGCATTCCCCTCAATGCAGCCACTGCTATCATTTGCCATCCAGCCATCTCAAGGCACCCACAACCTCTGCTCTTGCCACTAGGCGAGTCACACAAACACACACACACACACACACACACATACAAGGGAGGGGCAGGGAAAAACCATTTCACATTTCGCCCACCCTTCTCCCTCTATGACTATTTTCACTTTTCCCGTCCACATTTTCTCATTCCACTCCTCAATTACAAGTGAGACCTGGGGCTCCCCTTGTGCCCCCTCCCCTCTCCCAACCCACACTCCTCACCCCCTCTCCCCCCACCCAGAGGATAGGGTCCCTCTCTCTCAGTAAACAAGGTGCAGATGTCAGAGAATACAGCAGCCTGGTAATGTGCTCCACTGCTATACCACACCATACATCACCGCGTTAAGGTCTCTTGTTGTCACTTAGCCTTACAAACAATTGCAAGCACACGCACATACAGACAGGCTGACACACAATGCTGGGGAGACTTTCCGGCATTGAGAGCTAAATGCCACTAATAGGTTGATTCTGCACACACAATGATTTCAAATTGCCTGCTGTGCACCACATCGAGCTTAACACACTACACTTGAGCATTCCCATCAAACTGGGGGCATTTCCCCTGATGCCTATCTGTGCTGTGTTAATGAAGATATATGGTGCAGGTACAGTGATGACATTTTCACGGGCAGCAGACAGCTTCCATCTGTCCTGAGGCATCGGTTCATACCACGGCTGTCTGCTCTGTGATTTGGCAAGTCCATAGTTTCGGACGCCACGAGAAACAGGTAGTGAAGAGTTTAGGGAAATGAGCTCTCTGTGCTGTCAGATGGAAAATTCGGCAAGTTGGGACCAGATGATGGTGACAAGATGATTTTATGTTATTGTTTTCTGGCATGTCCGCAGACCGAAAAGTTCAAAATTTCGAGAGGCATTCACCGGATCCGTGTACCGATCGCAGCTAAGTAATTGCGGAGGTTTGTGGGTGCATGCGTGGGTTAGTGGACACTGGCGCAGGAATCAGGCAATGGTCCTCACTTGGAGGTAAAACCAAAAGAGAATGCACCCAAAATGTTGTTTATAATCCATCATTGCACAGGAAAAGGAAAAGATAAGTGTGACCACAACTACAGGTGTACTGTAGGTTAAAGTGAAACTAAGATGTCAGACTGTTAACTGTGATGGATATTCATGTAGTAATGGACAGTTTGCATATAAGTTTTTATTAAGTATTTTTTGGGCCGCATCTTAAACCCAAAGTTAGGGAAAGAATGTTATTATCGTCTTTGTTTTCTCTTCCATGTTTGGCTAACCTGCTGGTTTGTTTAAAACTTTTGTTGAATGCCCCACTGGACTTCTTTTTAGTGTAGTTACAGCAATCAAGGATGACAGAAATTACCTGGTGTGTAAAATCTTATTATTACAAAGGAATGATAAATAATCATGGACAAAATTAAGATGAAGAAGTTGTAATAAACTGTAATGATCCTTTATAAGATGCCAAAATGTGTGTTTGTTAACGTAATCTGAATCTGATCCTTCACTTCTCCGTCTCTCCCCGTGTGCCTCTCTCTCTCTCTAGGTTGTTGTAGCTGGGAGGGTTGGGGCGCTGGCTGGCTAATGGATGAGGCTGAGCACGTTGCCATGGTGCTACCTGGTGGGGAATGCTCTGCAATGGGAGGCTAAAGCCAGCAGCCTGCCAATGGGAGAACAGAGGGAAAGAGGAGGGTGGTGTCGGCGGTGTGTGTTTTTGTATGGAGGAGGGGGTGTCTAATTTCACAAATACGAACACACACTAGCTCAAACAAAACCTCGCAGGCATGCATGCATCTAAGTAAATGCACACACACACACACACACGTAGACATTCACGCACACACTTTCCATTCAGTAGAATTAAATCTCACCGCATGCAGAGACGGTGCAGCTGAATTATTTATGGCGGCCCGTCTGCGGGCCAGGCCGTAATAAAGTTACGGCCGAGACTAATTTGCAGTTTGATGAGGTGGGCTTTTAGCTGTGGATCCTGGGCCAACATTAAGTACATATTGTTTCTACAGATTTGATTACCTTTTTATTGTTATTGTTATTAATGCACTGGGTGTGTGCATAGGGTGTACGGGATCACACCCCTCCTCGTTTGCTCTAGACAATACGAAAACCTGACCAGAGGAGCGAGCTGAAACTGAATAAGCAGTGTGTGGGGAACCATTAGACATATACGGGATGTAATCTCCTCACTTTAAAAATCCAATAAAAGTGGCAGCTCAACACCTTTTATAGCAACCTGGAGGCAATCTGCTTCTAAATACATAAGCCTCAGCTGTGAATTGGACCTGAGCCATCTGCCTGCTCGCACATATACAAACACACACCTACAAACATGCACGCACCCACAAACACACACCTCCATAAAGACCTATAGAAAAGTATCAGGGCTGGTAAAGCTGATGTTGGCACTCAGAGATGGTACATTAAGGCGAGAGTGGGGAGCTTTACAGTAATGGGATGATGGTGTTGGGAATAACAGATTTTGATTTGCGATTTACCCAGGCTAAACAAAATTCAATTTTACACAATTTTCAAAGAACCCCACTTTGCCTGGCGAGGACGGCACACCGTAAACCCTGTGGATAATTTGATGGAGTGTTGTTGGGCTGTAAAATAAGGACTTTCACAAGCTATTAAAGGCTTAAAACCTGTAAAAATGTTATGGCGATTAAAATGCGAGGAGAAAAGTAGGGTTATACAGCACCTTGCGGACACTATAACATCTCGCACTGTTAAACAAGAACAAGACACAGCGCATTCGCCCTCCCCTGGATACATGATAATCCTTTGATTAATGACACCCAGCATATTTAATGCTTAATACGTAGAACGGGAGCTGACAAGCCAAACAATTAGGTCAATTACCGGATGACAACTATGTTGTGTTGGGTTAATTACTGGAATCTTCTATGGCGGGACACATCCATTTGAGGGCCAATGGCACGTAACAGAGCACACATGCAAATGAGCTCACCTACAGTACAGGACACAGCCATGCTAGAATATGTGATCTGTGTTATGGATGAGGATTCGTATGTAGGTGTGTATGGGTATGCTTTTGCATTTTTGCAGAGATAGATAAAGGGACTATTTCTTTCACAGTAATTTATTATTATTTCATAGGTGTGCAGGTTGGCGTTGAATGGCTCGTGCTGTCCATGTGTGAATATATTGCCCTTAACTAAATATTTATAGAGAGGAAAAGGAGAGTCAGAGAGATAATTTATGTGTGCGTGTATTGTCAGTATTAGTAATATAATATATAATATATATAATATATTATATCTCTGGTGTGTAATGCTGGTAGCTTCGTCAGGAGGAGAGGAGAGGAGAGGAGAGCTGAGGTCCGAGCCATGCTCTTAGTCTGTCAGGGGCTGCTGTCATTGGAAGCATATTAATTAATCAAAACCAGGACACTTGAGCCAGTCGCAACCACTCCTCGGGGCCCATCATGTCATCACGTTCTCTCCCTCTCCCCTCATTTCTCCCCCTTCCCCTGCAACTCACACACGCCTCCCTCGTGTGCTATATCTTAACTAGAAACGCACAGACATGCTCCTTTAATGGTTCGTCTCAGATGCATAAACAGAAACAGGACACACTCATCCCTATCACGCTGCTGTGTGCGTTTGGAGGGGTTGGCGTGGGAGCAAAAGAGGATGGCGGAGGTCATTTCCATATTCACTTAGCAGAGTGTTGCCTCTCTCCTTTCTGCACTGTAGCGCTTTAATCAAAGCGGGCGGCGCTGCCACTGCTCCTAAATGGCCCTGGAGCGCCTTTGAAACACACTGACACCGGTGTCGCGCTGAAAAGGACATGCTTTTTATCCTCTTAAATAGCTTGTAAAAGGGCCCCATTGACTACACAAGCAGCCGACACTTCCATGCCTCCTCGCTTTTGCCTCTATTGTACTACCAAGTGAATGTGTCAACGATACTGGACGAACACGGGCGCCCTGTATAACAATATCCTGTGGGGTTTTTTTTTCAATAGGCTTGGAGCGTTAGTTCGTGGCAAATATTTATATTGACATCCGTGAGTTGGTCTTTTATGCCACTTGAGACTGCTTTGATGCAAAAAATAAAAATAAAAATAAAAAATAGAAGGGAGAAACCTTGTTATGGGGATGTGAAATTCAAGGACATCACTTTCAGTTTCTTTCTGAGAGTGGATACACAAACGTTGACACAGACAATAATGGCACGCAGACATGCACACACAAACTTAATCACGCACCAACATGCACGTGTACCACTGACGCCCCCCTCAGCACACACATCCTATAAACACGGCAGTACAGTCTGAAGGCTGTCATCCATCAAGAGGTATTGCCTGTCCTCGTTAGAAAGTCCTAATCCACTTGTTTCTGCAGTCTATTCTCCTGGTAGTTGCCCTGCACTACCACTCTAATGGGCCCAGAGAGCTCACTGCATACACACAAACATACACTCTCTCTCTCTCTCTCTTTCTCTCTCTCTTCCTCTAATGGTCTTGGAGTGTTGAGAGAGAAGCAGGAAAAAATGTTGGGCCATTGCCTCGAAACTGTGTGCGTATGACTGAGAAAAAAAACATGTACATATACCCCCAACAGTTGTTCTCTAATTTTTGCATGAGGCTGATTCAGTCATTTGAATCTGATGCTGCGTTCTAATTCCATTCTACATACTAATTGCATAGAGTATGTACTCTATACTAATTTTCATAGTATACTGTTTTTGTAGTTTGTAGAAGAAATAGAAGAAATCAATATGCTTTTTTTTATGCCAGCAGGAAATGATACACAGTGAGGAACATCAATTAAACTGTGACTTTTGAATGCCACTGCCAATTAAACCTCACGAGCAGAGAGCAAAAATGTTTTTCAAGATCTTGTTTTAGAGCTGTCTGCCCACCAATTTATTTAAACATTTTCCAACTGAAGCAGCACCCCCCGCCCCCCCATTTCCTTTGTGCAATGCATTGTGGGACGATAGTGTGGATCAATGACAAAAACAGATCACACAGTTTTTCCACACAGCTCAAGTCTTTTTCATTATCCTCCATTAAGAGATCAAATAACATATTCATACAACATGATGATTTTATACATCCATGTATACGAAAGAAAAAACCCATTAAAAATATATAGACATATCTCTGATCTCTGAATCTATATGCTCACTTATAATTAGGAATACTGCCGATCCCAGGTTCATAATTCATTACAGTGTACTTTGACATGTTCTGATGCAAATATGATGCAACTACAATTTGCTCATGATGCAGTGAACCACAAGATCTTGTAACCATCCATGTGATGTGTTATGAGTACATGGTGTCTTCTGAAGGAAAGTGTCAGACATTTCAAGGCCTCACAGACACTACAGAACATTGTATCGACTATTTGGTTTACCCTTGCGCTGCGCTGAGAGACTTCTTAGTGCTGCTAGATTAAGTGCAGCTGTCTCTTCATCGGATGTGATTGGTGTATGGGTGTGTGTGTGTGTGTGTGTGTGTGTGTGTGTGTGTGTTGATACACATGACAGGGCATGTACAGTGGCTCTGCAGTGGCTCTATTACCAGTTTGTAATGCTTTATACTTCTTTATGCGGCTACGTGTGCATGTTTTGGTGTTTACTTGTGCGTGCGTGGAGGTGGTGAGTGTTTTGGTGGATGTGTGTGTAATTGAGCTGGTGTAAGCGCGGCCCTATCACTGCTCTCTCTCTCTCTCTATCTGTGTAGTCTCTCAATTAGGCGGAGAGCGGGCCCATGGGGAGCCATTGTTTGAGCAGCAGTGGAAGACAAACAAGACTGCCACCGCATGCAGGAGCTCCCTGAGCAACACTTGAGACTGCTGCAGTCATTCACTCACCGGCTCCTGAACACACACACACATACGCAGTCCTACCTCGAAAATTTGCATATACTTACTAATGCATATAGGCACAAATAAAATCACATAAACGCACACACACACACACGTGTACAGTAGCACTCACCAGCAAATTATGATGTGTGCGTAGATGCTCGTGTTTGGGAGCTGAAAAAAAAGACACATTCATGTAAAATTCACACAGAAAACATGAACCATATGCACACATACACACAAACATGCACAGAGGATTATAGCGCAGCCCTGCTCTTCTTGGTAAATGGACCAAAACCACAGATCCGGGGGGAAAAAACGAGGGCACACATGTTTACACACAAATTACACCCTGTGGGATAACTTAGCCCCATTTCTACAATGAAAGGCCACACAGTGTTAGATGATAATGTGCACACGGATATTCCCTTCTGCCGTTTTATTTATGCCTTAATAACAGCTGCTTTGGTGGGACAAGAGGCCGAAAAAGACCAAAAGGGGTTTTGTCTACACATTTGTGTCCATTTACAGGAGAACAGGAGCAGCAGAGATGCTCATTTTGTTGCTTTCCATCGGTCTCCATTTCTCCCTCATCCTTTCATCCTTTAATCTCAGTCTTTCTCTCCAGAGAGAGAAATGGAGGACTTTCAAGTCATAAAAGTTTTATAGGAGCCGTAAAGGGTAAGCATGTACAGTCGGCCCTTCTGAACTCTCACTCCCTGCACTTTATATCCATCTGAGAGGAGAGATGGGCAGTCAGGTAAAGAATTGCTCTGGGAATGATTTAATAGGAAAGAGACATTGTTTCTTTTCAGCTTGCAGGTTTCTTTTTTCAGTCTCTGTCTTTAGTTTCGTCATTTGAGTTTTTTGTTGTGCCTAGCAGTGTTTCAAGGCTTCTGATTTTGTGATGCACTCCGTGTTGATTCTACCTGCCAAGTGTGTGTATAGTGACTTGAAAGTGGTCTTACACTCATGTTAATGACAGCTTTGCTGAGGAGATGAAAGCTCATCAAAAGATAAAAACAAAACGTTTCATTCAGCCTGAAGCCACAGATAGTACAGGTATTACTTCATATTACAGTCTGAAGTGCAAAGATGCACTCCAAGGCTTTCAGTGTCACATTAAAGCACAGGTATATTTATTGTTATGTACTATAGGGATACACGCCACAATTTCTATTGTGGGTATCTCTATCTGTCTTTTCACAAAATAAGGAAATGACTTCCACGTACAACATGGGCTCGCAAATTGGAGATGACAGTTATTCAGCTGAATGGGGTGGCAGCCGGCTTTTTCCCCCTAACCTATGCGGCAAGCTGTAAAATAGCGAGCACGAACAACAAGAGAAATAAATGACTTTCTGGACAAAGGCAGCAGCAAAGCAGAAAGCATTTCTCCTGAGGCTAGGAGGGAGAACGAGAGAGAGATGGAGAGATGGAGGAGGAGAGGGAGGGAGCGGGGAGGGGATACATCACCTTGTGCAGCGCTCCATATCATTTGCATGGTTTATACTCTCCAAGGCCTCCACCATGCAAATGACTCATAAAGTAGAAATAGAGAGACTTTGGAGCTGGTGTCAGGAGTGAATTTATATATGATTGCCAGGCGGGCCCGGTGTCCTAAATCATTTTCAATTAGATGACACTTTCAATATCGAGCCGCTGATTTAGAGATATTAAAACTTCTTCTCCCTTATCCTCCACAGAGTTGAAAGCAAGCAAGCTTATCTGCCACCCTTCCCCAACCCCCTCCTCTCTCCTTCCTCTTTTAATCCACTGTTTCTCATCTTCCTCTTCTTAAAGGTATATGTCAGGGAGATCTTTTACAGGAACGAGCCAGCTCTTCAAGGGAGGAGAGGCCCCTGCATATAAAATGAGGGCAATTTGCAATTCATTTTAAATTTACCATGTCATTGTCTGGGTGGGCATATGCAGCACTGAAACAAATAGGAAAATTTTGCCATTTGTGAGCAATTGTCTTTAGAATTGTCAATTAGAATGGGGGG
>NTHP01000222.1:328676-340045 GCA_003416845.1 Oplegnathus fasciatus | reverse complement strand
GGGGGGTGTAAGTCAAGGTGGCATCCATTTACAGAAGGTGGGGGGAAAGAATACATTTCGGATTTATGATGACATTGTGCTGAATTGCCTTTGCATTATTAACAGTAAAAGAAATACGACTTTAAGTACTGTCACAGAAAAGTTACCTAGCCGTGTTTGCACATTTCTTGTTAAGCAGCTGAAACTTTCAATGCCTCACCCTTTACAAACAACCTTTTATGTGCTCTGTCTTTGCTCGCACATCATCAAGACAAGCATTGATCCTGAATCTCTTTAAATAGTCCTCCCTCATTCACATTCTGCTCATGTCGCCCTCTCAACCTTTCTTGAGGCTGCCTTTCAAGCATTCATTGTACCGCACTTAACGACTCCGTTGCATCTGCCTGCACTATATTGTAAACCTCAGCCTGAAAGGCACCTACATTTAACCAAATGCATCAACGCGCTCCTGCTTCATCCAACCCTTCTTCAAGGCAATAAAGCTGACTGAAATTGACAGAGTGGGGTCCAGATCAAAAGCTTCACTCGCTAGCACCGTTGCCACCACCTTATCTCGCCAACACTGCACTGAGCACACAGCAACCCCAGCCCATTCGGAGGCAATAAAATCTATATCTTAATGGACATACACTAACAGAATGTCTAAAAGTAATGCAACCAAATGGCATCTCCACCCCTCATCGTTATTGTCAACCTCTCGCATTTTGCCTAACTTATGTCTCCCTCCCCTCTTCCCTGAACCACCTCCTCCTCCCCCCTTTCAGGAACAATAAAACCAAGGTTTAGATGGACATCTCCCATTTCTACACTTCCCTCAACAAGCTGCCCTCCACCTCATCTTCCTTTTCCTCCTCTCATCCAATCCTCTCTATCTTTCCTTCCTCCCCCCACTCATCTCTGCCTGCCACTTCTCTATCTCCCTCTTCATCCCAGCACTCCTTCTCTCCCTCCCCCTCCTCCTCCTCCTCCTCCTATCTGTTGTACCCCACCTCTTCGATCTCTCGCTCCGTCCTATCAGCCCCCCCTCCCCTTCTCCTCTCACTGCTCCTGGTGTGATTGTGTGTGGGGCAGGTCTTGCTGACAGGCCTGGGCAGGGCCGATAACGCCGGGAGCTGAACAATGGGGGGAATATTGTAAAGCCTAATGGAAAGGAGCTGGAGGTGGAGGGGTTCAGGGACATAAATCAGCGCGCCTGGCACTGATGGGGCTTTTCAACAGCAATAAGGGAGGCAATACCTCTCAGAGCACCATGGCAGAGGATAGGAGAGGGGACCTACATACTCGTCCCCTAGTCTCAGATTGAAGGAAGACACATATGAAATGACCTGACGCGCACACACTCGTACAAAAGACACATTTTCATGCATACACAAACACTCATACATACACAAAAGTCTCTCTTGAAAACATATCCATGAACATCTGCAGTGTAAAATGAATGCTTGTATGTACAAACATCTCCTGCACACACACACACACACACACACAGACGCACAATCTAAAAGCACTTTCTGGAGAGCTATGTTAAGTAGGCGTTGTGTCAATCTGTGTGGGGATTGAGGGGGGTGGGGGTGAGTGAGTGTGGGGGGGCGCAGCTCCCATAAGCCATTGAGAGTGATAACCGGTGGGGATGGATGAGTCACATTTTACCTTTATGGTGTTCTGCTATTCACTGTGTAAAGATAATGGACGGAGGCACTTAGTAATCAGAGGTAGAATTAAAGAGCTTCTCTCATCTCCATTCTGACTCACTACAAAGCCTTTCTTATTCCATCACTTCTTATTCTCTCTCTTTTTTTTTTTTACCTGCCATCATTTCTAATTATCTAGAAATAAATGAATTGCTTCTGCATTTGAAAAAGGTGCTGTGTGTGCTGTTTTATCCAGCCAAAATGTGAGCGAGGGCATCTACAGTATTGTAGAAGAAAATGTATTACCTCATAGTTTATTTTATTTTATTTCATTTTATATGTCTGTTGCTCCTGTTTTCTGTATGGCAAGCTCTGTGCTGAGACAAACTAATTTGCATTAATTAACAGATCCTTGTGAATGAAACCTTTTGTTTTATTGTGAGGAGAGCCCAGGCAAGCCCTGTGGGAGTCCACTCAGACAAACTTGTGTGTTGGACAAAGAGTAAAAGCTGTCTTCCTACAGGATAGAGGTTAGAGAAGTACTGGTGCAACCTGTACGTGTGCTTCTCTCCATGCTGCATGAATGCTCGTCATAGCCATCTGTTTTCTTCTGAAGCATAAGTAAAAAGAATCTTTTTTTTAATCTGGAACCTGAGTGAAGTTCAACAAAAGATTTCTTCCACAATATGAAGAGTGACTATTTGTGTAAGGGAAGAGAGGCCTAGTGTCTGACTGTGAGTGCCATCAGTGTAGGGCTGCAAAAAGTTTTGGTTTCTTGGACGTATTCATCACATTATACAGTACTTTCCCCCATTTAATCGTTAAAGCGAGACTTTGTAACTTTTGTAACTTGAAGGAAGAAATAACACACTCTTCCACTAATAAATGATAAAAAACACCCATGTTCAATTCAATACTCCCAGAAATTTTGCAGCTACAACCTTACTTAGTTTATGACCATTAGCTTATGGTGGCTAATGTTGGCTAATTAATTCAATTACTTTATCACAAATGTAAAGAAGTACCACACCTTACACTCCCATGTCATTCATCCTCAGTCAGGTCGCCTAATTATAATCTCTTTAATAGCAACTGACTAAAGAGATACTTGGAAAATGGGGGGTCATCAACAAGGCCCATTACACTTATGTAAAGTCTACACATCTGACTCAATGCATTACAATCTATGCACCAAAAGTCACCAATGCAAATTCCTTGTATGTGAAAACCCACTTGAACCTGATTCTGATGTTTGACGGTAAACCAACAGTTTAGGCAGATGATCTAAATCACTTTATTTGGAGGTAAAACCGAATGCGAGCGCATTGAAAAAGTTGGTAATAATCCCAACACCTATGTTTGTGTGCACAACTACAGTTGGCACTGAAGGTCAAAGTTGAACCAGAGAAGTCAGGATGTAAATTGTGATAGATGTTTACAGTGCACAGTTTGGATAATAAGTTTTACTCTTTACTTTCGTTTTCTCTTCCAACCTGCGGGTTTGTCTCATCGTCTGACCACTGATGTTTCTTGCTCCATCTGACTTTTGTTATCGTGTTCCAGATTTCAGTAATTAAAATGGTACAGTGCACAATGTTGTTATTACCAATAGGAATTATGGCCGATACAATGGAAATAGCACCCAAGATGTAATAAAGCTTGTTCCTACAACACTTTTAGATCCAACTTTTAAGATGCTCAATTCTGAGCATTGGTCATTTGTCGCAAAGTAGCATGCAGAAGAGAAATAACAGAGTAGTGATGTGACTGCAGTTAGTGGCAAAGACACTGACACAGCAGGTGATCATTCCTGCATTTAATCAACAGTCACCAAATGGAATAAAATATATGCAAGAGAAGCTCATGTACAACATACAGTAAGTGAATACATTCATACACACACACATTCACACTCATCTCACCTCTGATCTTACAATATAAAATAAGTGCCATGGGCCATCTTTGAGCATTCATCACCGTAATTGGCTACATAACAGCAGCTGCCCAGTTTGAAACTCAGTCTACAGCAGTCAGTTTTGTTTAAGAAGTGAGAAAGAGAGGGAGACAGAGAGAGAGAGAGGGAGAGAGAGAGAGAGTGATTAGACATCCTTCATAGGTCTTAAATCTCCATTAATCATTGCCCCTCTATTCACATCCCCGACTCTGACACAGATAAGAGCTCGGTGTAAAAGAGGAACTGGGAAAGATAGAAAGAGGGAGAAAAAGAGCAAAGGAAAGGGTGGAGATCACAGACTTGTTAAAAATAATAAGCTGCTACAGAACCACGTGGAGAGGCCCTGGTGAGATGGGAATTGCTGATTAAATTAGAGGTTCATTAATCAGCCCTTGACCATGACTCCCCCATTTCTCTTGTTCAGCTTGCGCCACTGACTTCCCCCATTTTTTTCTCTCAGCTTTTCTACCTCCCTCTTGCCAAGAGAGGGATCTCCTGCTGAAGGGTCAGGGTTAAGAGTCAGCAGGAGAGGGGGGATAAGAGGAGGGAAAGACCTGGCAACCCACTCCCATGATTAGCCTGGAAAAATAGCAATCTGGCCTCCCGCCTCCTTGACTGCCCCCTGGTGAAAGTGAGTATACCCAGGGCCGATAGTTTGGCAACACCGAAAGTCCACTATACCTTACTCACACACACTCTTTTTCATCCTAACTCATCCAAACAAAGCTTTGTTGGCGGCCTGCTAAATTTCTGCTGTGATCTGGCTGCAGATCTGGCAGCAGCGTTGGTTATCTGTTTGGCTGACTTTGTGGAAGAGGAGTGAATGAGCGATGGCTGTAGGCATGAGTAGGCAACACTCTGATGATGAAGTGGTTTTGAGAGCTGAGCGCCTGTTTCATAATGGTGGTGATTATGCTGAGGTCATTAGAACCTACGCATTACATCATGGCTGCCAGCAAGGGGAATCCCCTCTGGTTCGCCTTAATGGAGAAAAATGTGTTTTCCTCTCATTACAAAACCAATCAATTAGTCAGTCAGCTAATCAATCAATCAGTAAATCCATCAGTTGGTCTAGTAGGAGAATGATCCCTGCTCCCCTTGATGTGGAACATGCATTATGGATGCTGTGTATCCTCTGATGCTTTTAGTGGAGAAAAACATTATGTCCTCATTATGACTCAATCAATTAGTCAGTCAGATGATCAATCACAGGGCCAATCCATCAATCAGCATTCGGGTGTTTACAGTATGAAATGCATTCTACAGTACACTAACTGACATGGTGATGCTGTTTGCTGTTTTTTCTCATAAAGTCATGTGTTTTACAATGAGCCTATCTCCATAACATTGCTAATAACAGTGGTGAAAGAAGTATTCAGATCTTTTAAATAAAGTAGTAAAAGTAATATTAATAATTACAAATATATTATAATATATCATAATATATATAAAAGTATTAGCGCTGCATTCAGAATTTTACTCAAAAGTAAGTAAGTAAAGGGTAGATTATTTGGTGCCTGTCATTGAGCTTTTATTTTTATTTATTTTATTGAGCGTTTATTGTATTTTTGTTCGTGTTCTGTGCTGTTTTGTATAAATGTTCTTGTTGAGTTTTGAGTTTTTATATAAAGGCCCATTTAGGGATGGGCATTCCAAACTAGCTTATATAGGCTAAAAATGTGGTGTGCAGTCCATGCTAGAAACTTTACATATTAAATACATAAATAAAAAAAATAGTATTATCTGCTAAATATGCTGGGAGTATATAAAGTAAAAATACTCATTATACAGGCAGAATGGTCCCTATCAGTGATGTGTAAGCAGCATTTCAATGTAGTTGCAGTTTGAGGTGGAGCCAGTTTCAATTAATATTGCAGAAGATTATATATATCTTGCATGCAAAATCTTGATCTGTAGAGTAACTTGTAACTCTAGCTGTCAAATAAATGTAGTGGAGTAAAAAAGTACAATATGTGCCTTTAAAATGTATTTAAGCAGGGGTAAGAGAAAAGAGAAAAAGTTTAAATAAAAGTAGCTCAAAACTGTACCCAAATATAATGCTTAAACTTGCAATTACTGATTTTTTGGCCACTTGGGCACAGCGGAAACAAGCTGTGAACACAACACTGATATATCATCACCTTTGTTAGCAAACAGTTGCTCATTTACACATGCAGTGTATGAGGATATTATCATCAACATTATCATTCATTTGGAGTCGTGTTTCTGGCCACCTGGCAAATGTAAGACCAGTATTCACTCTCCTTTTTGGTCTGGTCTGATGTTCACGAACTCCTGAGGGAATTATTTGGCTCTTTAGCTGCTAAATGCTCCACTGAGTTCACCAGTTCACCAGAAATGACACTCATGAGAGCTGTGGGAGTGAACCAAAACAGTAAAGTTGCGGGTTGGAAGACCAAAACAATGAGCTGAAAGATGCCAAAATGCACCACAGAGCTGAGGATAACTGCAGCATTGCGTGATAATTTTCTGTGGGTTCATCTCTATGAGTCATTCCTTTCACATTATACTCAATCATCTGATTTATTGTACATATACGGATATTGATTATAACAGCTTTAAATAAATACCATAAAACTCTAGTAATTGCGTAAATGTACTTACATCCCACCATTGTCTAATACTGAAGCAAGCAATAATAAGTATTTTTATGACTGAAGTCCACACAAGCTAACAATATCAGTGTCGTCACCAATGACAACTCAGAAAACTAAAAATAAATGACACATTGGAGACACCTTTACAGCAGATATCACTGCCAAATATAAATCTTCTCTCCATTATTGTCAGCTGGATGAGTGGTAAGAAGGATGTAGCCATCCAAAAACACAAGTCTACCTATACTCTCTGCACCTCGCCCTGTGAGGTCCCCCTCAGGCTCACCAGATAAATTGAACAGGAGTCCTTGACATATCTGACAGCACCCTTTTCACTCCCTGCCTGCCCTATCCCTCGCTTACCCCGCCGTCCCCTGCTCGCTCCATACGCCGCAGAGCGGGGGAGTAATAGGATCCCTGGGCTACCTGACCCCCACATACGAAAAGGGCCGACACACAAAGCAAGGAGGGAGCGGCCACTTAAAAAGGAAATGGAATGAAGGTGGAGGAACAGAATAGGAAGGAGGGAGAGCGAGAGAAAAGCAAAGGAGGATGATGAGGAGAGCATAGAGAAAAAAACAAGTGCCCAGCCATGTGTGAAAGACATAATTGAAAATGTCAAAAGATGTAAGGAATGACAGCAATGAACTGGCTGAGCATGGCAGTGCAGTCTGTCAGTGAGCTACTACCTCCATCCTGAATAGATTCTGCCTCTCTCTCTCCTACATATATTCTCTCTCTGCCTGCACACACACACACACGCATAAGCACACACTTAAATAATTTGCGATACTCTCCTTTAATCATTTGATTTCATCCATCTGCTTTTTGTCTCTGTGTGACTTAACCTCTCTCTGGCGGGTTTCCCAGCAGAGCACGTGGGCGTGCGGCTACACACGTGTAGCCAAAGACTCTAATGTGTGTGTGTGAGCATTATGCATATAGATGGATTTGAAAGGGAAATGTGATGCCAGATCAGCACTTGACCCCAATGTCAGCTTTCCCCCTTATCCCCTATCCCTCTTCCTCACAAGTTTTCCCCCCTCTCCTCGTCATCTTTTTCATCTCGGAAGATGAAGACGAGATCCGTCGCCCACATTGGCCATAGATGATGAGCTGAACACGTGGCTTGTAATTCAGTAAATCTGCTCACTGTCAGGTGTGTTTTATCTTATAATAGTGCAGCGTGGGGGGTCTTTGTAAGTTGTAGGTGTAGCTCACTGGAAAACGCCACTTAAGCATCTAAGCATCATCATACAAATGTAAAATATACAAGGATGAGATAAAAAAGGCAAAGCTTTCTTCATTAAGAGACGACACATTTTGGTATGTTGGTACAATTATGATATTTCGGTTGTGGGATAGAGAGAAAATATAAAGATCCTAATAATGTATACCAAGAAAATTGGGTGTGGAATTTAAATTATCAGTTAAATGATCAGATATGCTCATTAAAAATGTTTTCTCATTGTGCAGATAAAAAACATCATTCAGGTGGCATCACTAAACATATTTGCTGCTGGAAATTACCAGTATATAATAATATAATGTAAGTTATGTGCTGACTTTAGTTTGTCAATGAATAAATGCAAGATGAATAAACAGTTTTAATTCAAACGAGTTATGTTATGGATGTAACAATAGTACTACAAATGAGTGAAAGTCTGTCCAATCAGATTTCACTTTTGAATTTTTATCCCCTGCAGGGTAAAACTGGTAGTAAATCCACCTCTTCAGGTATTTACAACTTCAGTTTGAGGGGAGTCACATAAAGAGGTCTGACCATCTGATGGAGAATATGTATTTCCTCAAGTCATCAAGTCAAAACAAGTCCTAAATTATCACTTCCCATTAATATCTGCACCGATTCTGTCTTGAAGGAGCTAATTTTCCTTGGAAGGAAAAACATTTTCTCAGCGTCATTAATTAAGGAGAAAGAGGGGGCTGTATGGTCGTATGGAGATGTGAGGATGTAATTTGCATAGCTTGATGACACGGGTGGAAATCACTATGATACATATAGGCTTTCTGCGCATTCATGAATATTCATGTGTTCAGTGCGCCACCAACATGGCACATCAAAAATAGATGTGCAGGGTCGAAAATGATCTTATCAGAAAATCCACGGGTGACATACAGCATTCAGCTGCAGCCCTTCACCATGGAGAATGTGCTCAGAGATTTTAAGTTCATTGAGTTCAGAGTCTTGGTGTAAGCCGGTTTACACAGCCATTTGATAAAAGGGCTAAACAGAAATGTCATGTAAAGATACCAAGACCCCCTGCTGAAAAAACATGAAACCCTGAAAGACTCACTGCAGACCAGCATACTGTAACTCTCCCTGTCAGTGAAAAGGCAAATGCCACTGTGGCTCTGAGACAGTAACAGACTATGTCCTGCAGCGATGTCGAAGGTGAACAAGGTAGCTACAAATAAGTGTTTCTCTTTGTTGCCTGTGGGAATCAGTTTTACTTATACTGTAATGCTGCCCTCCTGAAAGAGAGGGAATGAGAAGGAGAAAGTGGGAAGACGGGAGGGAGGGAGAGGAGGGGAGGGAGGCAAAAATGGCTGCAGGGTCTAGGGAGTTTATTTAAGACTCAAATTAAACATCCAGAGCAAAGGCGCCAACAAAAATTAAACATTTAATGACAAATTATTACCCCCATATTAGCAACACACAAAATACGCAGCGAGACGGTGGCTTGGGAGACATTGTGCGTGTGTGTGTGTGTGTGTAGGGGAGATAATGTGGTCTAATCAGCTTTATTGCTCATATGCCTCATATCAACCTGAAACAAGGAGAATATGTACTAGTGATGAACTTTTAAAGTGATCACGCGTGAGCCTTTTGTGTTGGTGCTCAAATGAACATTGTTTATTCCAGAAGTATTTACTGAAAAAAGGGAAATAGAAAGGACCTCAGGAAATTATACATCATGTGTGAATGTTTAAAATATAGACTGCACTGGTACAAAGCCTGCAGTGTATCAAAGTATAATGTTATTTAAACAATATAGAAGCAACCATAATTGCGTACAGTAAGACAAAACACAAAGACATTGTACTGTATATTCAACTAGCTTTACATCTTTAACAGATTGTTTCTTTGCCCATGCTTACGGTATCCCTCAACAGGTATAAACTGGAATGTACTGCAGAGAATTGTGCCCGTGTGCTTGTGAGCACAGTTGTGTCGAGTTCAGCTGCATCCAAACAACCTGTGACTGCCTCAACACACAGCACGGTGGGGAGCGAGCTGGCCAGCCAGCGAGAAAGAGTGCCGACACAGCAAACAATGCCGCGACCAGGGACAGCCGGTAATGGGATAAGTGGCGGGTTGCAAATGTGTCAACTGGAGTGTGAACGCCATGTTAGGTATGCAAATGAAGAGGGGAACCTATTGGCTTGGCATGCATGGCCCATCTATTCCACAGCAGCCTGCCACAGTGATACAAGACTTGTCAGAGATGGCCTGTGGTGGTTGCAGCAGTTTATACTATAAATTATAGTTTATGGGTTATTGATTCCAACCTAAGGAAATTAATTCAATAAATCTCTCACTGTAAGCTAAGTGATGACTGCTTTCTGAATGCAAGCTCTACTATTGCTCCACCACAGACGGAAGTTTCCAGAAATCTTTGCAGCATTAATGCAGGTAACATGCAAGATAGTAATACACTGGCTACAGCTGTGCAACACATTAAATGACAGCGTAAGGACCAAATGCGTGGTTATAATGAACAATACCGGCCTGTTTACACCACAACGCTACACCAGTCTGCTCATTGCGAGGACTGCACAGTTAAACAATTCTTGTACCCTGGATATCCAGATTGTGCCCCATTGAGAGTGACTGCAATCCACACCTGGCATCTAAATGCGGACTTGCATGATGTTGTATCCCTGCTCACATTTGACTTTATGTACTGTATGTAAAACTGCAGCTTCATATAAACATAAAAACCGGTTTGTGGACATCAAAATCCATGCCAACTTTATTTAGAATAGACATCTCAGCTAAATCCAATAATATTTGGCAGTTTATCATGCCATATGCACAGTGACTATGCACCACACTATAATGTTGATGTACAGTATGTGTCTCTGATCTGTGCCCAAATCAATGCATCCTCAGTGTGTTTCAGGTATATTCACTTTATTAGTATTTACAGCTGTCCACTTACAATCAGAACACCTAGGATGGATGCTGCGCCTTAGATTACATGTTAGCACTGGCTAAATGATAAGTACATAAGAGGACTTTAACATTACCTACTGAGAACACATTATTCTTACTTAACTGTTCACAATGTTCCACCTGTCAGCAAATTTGAGCCACACTCTAGCACAACAATGATTCACTCAAGATGCTCGAGGGGAACACATTTCCACAATCCAAATGTCAAGATTTGAATGAAAAATCAGAACTGATTTTCAGGAAGTTTCGTGAATGTAGCTGTGTACCACGTCTCCCCTTTAGCACCCTTCAGCTTCTTGCAGGAGAGAAAAACGCTGTCATAGCAAAGACTGAAACATTTAGCCACATACAGCTTGTAACTTCCATCTTCGATGTGGGCAGTGATTCAGAGGTCAGGGACCAGGTTATCCCTGGTTTAGACCTGCACAGCACAGCTAATCCTGGCACAGCGCTACATGTTAGCATATCAGAATGTCTTTTCCCGAGTGGCTTTGCTGTTGTTTTTGTTGTGTGAAGCTGCTGGTTGGTATCACTGAACAGATTAGTCATGTGTTGGGCCAGTTCAAACACAAACACACACACACACAAACCCTCTCTCTGCACTCCACCACCGCTCCCCCTCCTCTTCCAGCACCCTTATTTATCTTTTTGATTTGGCACCCTTACAGCCAGAGAGTTTGTTTTTCCTCTTTGTACATAAACAAATGAGAAAAGGCCGGTGGCGGTGTTAAGTGTGCAGAGGAGGGGCAGAATTTATGCTGAATGCAAAGGCAGAAAGAAAAGCAAAAGAAAGTGAAAATGACCCACAGCAGCGCCTAAATAACACGTCGGCATGCCTCAAGCCCCTTTGAAGAAAAGTCAGGAGCCCTTAAGGTTCAGAGAGGAGAAAAACCTGATTTCTGTTTCTCTGCATTTTTCTTTGTCCTTCTAGTCCTCCCTCCTCCTCCTCCTCCCTCAACCCCCCCCCC
>NTHP01000222.1:304930-328628 GCA_003416845.1 Oplegnathus fasciatus | reverse complement strand
CCTCTGTCTTTCTTTTTCCATCGCGTTGGCCACGGCTTCAGAGCGACGGGATGACAAATGCTCTCAGGTAGAGAGGCGATGGCAGGGGATGGAGAGGAAGGGAGGGGAGGGTAGCAGTGGGGTGATGGAGGAGGAGGAGAGAGCAGCGTTCGGGTGGGTGGTGGTTTGAGGAGGGGATGCACAGAGAGATGGATGGCTATGCCAGGCAGGAGCAGGCAGGGCCGTAGAAACTCTGGCATGTAGTATGTATGTATGTGTGTGTGTACATGTGTGTGTGTTGTGGGGGAGGGTTACTGATGTCTCCCCGTTGGGGGCTGGTGGAGGCAAGAGGGGTGGGGTGGGGGGGCAATAAAACACCAGAGCACTGACACCAATGGACTCCTGACTCCTAATTAACTACATAAGGACGGGCACCAAGATTGAGAAAGAGTGAGAAAGAGGAAGAGAGATAAAAAAGAGATGGAAAGAGTAGACAAGAGTGAGAAGAGTGAAGACAAACCAAACCCAATTACATTTAGTGGGTCACAAGCACAGCAAGATGCTTCCCTCTTTCTAACATGAACCATCATCCATACACACACACATCTGTCTCCGCTGCAGGCCAATGTCAGCACTGCCACTCACAATGTAAGCCTGCAGGGGACATCAAATTCCTTCACTGACAGCGACAGCATGCGTGTGTTTATGTGCAGCCATAGTGGTGTGTGTGTGGGCGTCACGAGTGGTCTTCTTGCTTTGGTCATTTACAGTTCAGTGGTGTAGAGAGGGAGGCATCCTTGTTATTGTGTGGGTCTCTGGCAAATTTGTATGGGCACAGGAGCATGGGGCGTGTGAACGGGTGCGTGGGGGTGGCTATCGAATCACCGGAGTGTGTCATGAGAAATGTTGATGCAAAGAGAGAGAAAGAAAGAGAGGGAGAGAGAGGCCAGGCTACCTACGACAGTCCCTCACCAACATTTGCCTCATGATTTCTCTTCCCCTGCCCTGTATCAACACCCCAGTCAAAGTGCAGCCAGGGAGAAAATTAATTTCTTATTACCTGATTATATTATTAGGTTTCGCTTGGAGTGTCAGTTAAATATTCCACATCAGCATTTCATCAAGCAGGGTATAGCATGGTATAGAGGAGTGTATTGTAAAGCAGGGCTATGGGTTGAGCAGGGCAGGCCAGCAGTGTGAGCTTGAATTGGGAGGCTGTAATCGTCTGAGACGTGCCTCCCCATCCCGAAGAATAAAGACTGGCGCTGGCAATATGCTGGCAGAAAGCAATTTGCTCGAGTGCTATTCCCTCTCCGACGTCCACCGGACACACACACACACACACACACACTCTTGCAAGCATGCACACCCACACCAAAACAGTGCAATGCCCGGCCATTCAATTCACAATGGGTTCAGGAGTTTCACTCGGGTAAAGCACTCACCTACATACACATTTTCTGTCCCTCTCTCTCACTCACACATACACACACACACACACACAAACAAGATACAGCTTTTTTTCAAATAAGCTCAAGCGGACTGCATTCATCCAGCCAGCCCTCAGATTTGCCTTTCATTCCCGCTCTGCTCCAACACACAGAGGATTTGAGACGTGACCGATGCCTGAGCGTACGCTGCGAAACCGCCTCCCCACATCTCACAAACACACAAACTGATAGTGGAATTTAGAGGCCATCAGATGAAGAAAATGAAAGATGATATTCTGAGCACTGCAGGGGCAGCAACCAAGGGTATATATAGGCCTACTGAAAAAAACAGAAAGAAAGATAGACATTCCGGGTGTAAATCAATCTCATGTTATATATCCCTAGCTCAAAATGTCCTGATAAGTCTTGGAGGGGGTATGGTAAACAAAATTGATCATTACAAAATTCATGAGGTCCAGAAATCCTAACTTGGGTCTCTTTCCTCCTGGAGGGCAATGTTATTATTATTTTTTTCTCCATCCCTTGCAACAAATCTACACACTCAGTGGCTAAGACTCGAGAAAGGGCAAATTTGCATACCTTCCATAAGGAAGAAAATCTGATCATATAAATGTAAATAAGGTGAGCTTAACTTATATTTTCCTTGAGAAAACAGTGAATTGATAACATGAGTGAGCAGCGGGCGGAGGAGGAGAGGTGGATGGAGTGGAGAGAGCTCCAAGGGGCTCGTGGATCAGTATATGCATTAATGTCAGGGACCGACAGTGGGAAATTAGCTTTTTCGCACATGCTGGCACAGGCTTGAAATGTTAGTGCTGTGGACAAACAGCAGGAGGCAGTGGTGCAGCATCAGCAGCACATGTGCAAACACATGCCTGTACCCATCTACTACCCACCTTTATTTTAAGCACATTTTCTGAAACAGTGTTGCAAAGTGCAATCACTACATCAGTTTATACTGTACAGCAAAAAACTTCATTTGTGCTGCAAAAGGCCGTCAACTCGCTCCAAACATTTCACTCATCTGTCAAAAGTAAATAAATTCATCGAGTGCATCACAGCCACCAAAATGCTCCATCATTGCTTAAGTAAACACAGTCAAATGTCTACAGAACTGTGTCAGTATGACAGAAGGCACTAAAACTGTATTTCTTGATGTAAATTCTCATTGAGACGTACAGACAGTAACCCAATAAAAAAGTCAAATATCCTCTACAGCTGACTGAAAGGTTCACGTACCTTATATGTAACAGTAATCTAAAACAGAAAATACAAAAATAAAAGTTAGGAAAAACAAATGTCTCAATACAACAAACTAAACAAAACGTACATGGCCTGCAACACCTTAATGGTCATTCAAACACTGTATCTGGTCACTGCATTTCATCTGATGTTTGGCCAAACAATACATAAAAACATCATGTATGGTGCGACTGTCTCCATACATGTCTCTACTGTGACGTCCTCACGGTCAGCACATTGTCTCTGCCCTCCCTCTTTCTATTCCTCTGTGTCCACCTCCTCTAACCACATCACATATAGAGTATACTTTCACATTGTCCCCTCTGTACGAGTGGGCTGTTGTTCCTCTCTGAAGTCTGCCTGCTCCGTGGTCCAGTAACTGAGACACCAACATAAAACTCACCCCGTATGTGTGAATGTGTTTGGAAAATTGTAGCTGTGGAATTGCACCTGTAAACTAAATTTGACGACATATGTCGCACTCAATTTCGAGGGTGAACGTGTTGCTAATTGAAGTTAAAGATTCATGTTAACAATTCTTTTTATGTCACTAAACCTATGAAACGTGTGAAAGGTTATATGACAGCTGGCTCAGATATTATCGAGTGTAATACAGTTTAACAGGAAAGCAGTGTAATCCACTTTGACCACCAAGGCTAACTCAGTGTATCTGAGTCAATTAAATGTATTTGTATATTTGATTTCTATGTGAAACTACCAGGAAACACATATACTGTTGAGGATTGTGCAAAAGCAACTGAGAAAAACTGTATTGCGGTCTGATGTTTCATTATTGTTTTCCAGAAACATATAAACATATAGCTAACTCTGCACTTTTTGCTGAGCGCAGGACTACTTTAGAAGAATATGAATGAACGTCCTTGTCGAGTTCAACGTAAGCATTTGACTGCTTTTTTTTTAGCTAATATACTGTATTTGGCTGCGAGGCACACAGGCTTCCAGACTGAATGTAATTGTGACAGATAAAAAGTTCATGGCTGAGAAGATACAAGACAAGCATTCTATTAGCCCGCTCCGGGACATGCTGCTCTACCTACAGAGAAAATGAAAGGACAATCTCTCTGGCTGTATGCGCACTGCAGGCTCAAATCAGATTATTTTCCCCACCTATTGTGCCTCAGAATTTGATCTTTTCATTTCTGTCCAAACAAACACTCAATCTGATTTTCCCCTTGTATTGACATGCAATACATCAGATATATGCCACAAACTGTAAGAGAAACAAAAGGGGAAAATAAATCAGGTTTGAGGGTGCCGTTTAATTCTTCCTCAGAGCGGTGCAACCCACCGAGGAACAAAATGTGATTCACATTATCATGACCTCGAAGGGGGTTTCATCGCAGTGTGACTGTGAGGATGCCAACTCGGTCAATGGTGCATGAAACTGCCTCCTTTTATTGGCATGGCATTCAATCAGTTCCTCTTGGGTATATGTCCTTGGCTTTGCAGTGGGGGCCACCCATTACAGCACTCCCTGCACCTGCCCACATCTTACTACCCAATCCCTTTTAATGCCTTTCCCCCCTCGCTTCCATCCCTGCATAAATACAATCAGCCCTGTCAAGAAAGGCAGAACCACTTGCTCTCTTCCTCTATTGTTTCTGATTGATTATGCAGAGCAACCATCGCTCCATCCTCCCATCCCTCCCCATGTCTTTGAATTCCACTGGAGTTGGCTCGGTGCCAGAGGATCCTCCCCCATCCTTCCTATTCCCACCCTCTGACCTCATAGCGTGCCCACCCACCTATACATCACCCTCGTCCACCTCTGGTGGGGCTGACTGCCACCCGCAACCGGTAAAAGAAAAAGGAAGATACTGTAAGATGGCATTCACAAATTTCATACTAAAAAACAAACAGAAGTATAGTATATGATAAAACTGTACCATTGCTCAGGCAGCCCTCAAACACTGAAAAGCCAGAACACAACTGGCCTACGTGAAAACTTCAAGAGGAACAACTTATTCAACTGAAGAGGTGAAAATGTATTGGGGAAGCAATGTTTTCTCTTTCGCCCGGTCCACAAGGGAACAGCCTATCTGCCATAGAGTAAAAAATGGCCACCCGAGAAACCATTTCTCAGTTTATTACTCGGAAACAGGGGTTGCTGTTTTTTTCCCAGCAGCCTGGCAGTGGTGGGTAGCAATACAACTGCCTTGGCATGCTAAAGCATCTTGAAGGCTGATGGGGGTCTATATTTCATTGTCAATTGCTCCTGTTATCATGCAATGCACATTCACTCGCGCTCTGCATCAGTGTGAGCTTTAACTGATGTGCCAGTCAGTCAGCCCCATTAAACCCCAAAGCAGTCCCTGGGCAGCCCTTTTGTCTTCGCTATTTGTTCCCCTCAGCAGCACTAAACAGCAGCTCCCACAACATTCACTCCAGCTAAACAACCTTCGCCTCCCCGGAGAGGTATGCCTTCTCCTCTCCCACCTCCACTGGTGACTTTAATGAAATATGCAGCTGTCTTTTAATCAAAACAAGGCCAATTTGCATACGGACAGGAAGGGGCGGCGGACCCTCCTCCACCCTACCCTGACCGCGCGAGAGCTGGCTGCCATCCAGGCAGACGAGTGCCCTGATGTCGGAGCGGCAGGAAGGAGATGGAAAGGAGGAGGAGGAGGAACGGGAGATGCAGGAGGTGTGGATGGGGGCAAGGGGAGGGGACGGTGGAGTGGGAGGGGCGGGAACATGGCTAGAAACAAGCAAAATCCAAATTAAGCAAACGAACAGATGGATGTGGGACATTAGCATACATCAACAACAAACAGGGGCGCCATGCTTCGTGTCCAGGAGAGTGGGTTGGCAGGGCTCAAGGGTAAATCGGGCAGAGGATTAGAGAATACTAGAGGTCTGTGTGTGTGTGTCTGTGTGTGTACACATATTTGTATTCGTGTAAATAAGTTGGTGATTTTAAAGGTGCCGATTATCCAAGAGAGAACAGGATGGCACAGAATACAATCATCAGCATGCACAGTTTTAATAAATGCAAAGCCATTAACGAACGGCGATTAATTACCAACAAATTACCTTGCGTCGATTACTTTGGAGGCGCTGTGCAGCGAGGCAGGGGGTGTGTGAGCTGGGCAACGGGTAGCGATCTTTTGTTTTGGGCTGTTCTCGCGTTCTTCGCGGCTGAGGACTGAGGAATAGGCAGATATAACAGAGTTCTCTCCTGTTCTGTGTGTGCCTAAGTAGCTCTAAAGGAAACCGAGGCTGACGAAGATGTGTGTGTGTGTGTGTGTGTGTGTGTGTGTGTGTGTGTGTGTTTGGGACTGAGAGAAGCAAGACAACTAGCCACTGGTGCCACACCAGCACAGACAGGCGTTGGCTCGCTCCACGATAGGCTCTCCAGCCAGATGGTGAACTGGCTGACTGGAAGTCTATCTGGTTGGCTTGCTGGCTGTCTAGCTGGCCTGGTGGCTCATTGGCTGTCTGGGTGGAAGAACTCTGCCTGGTAACGACGGAGCCAGTGAAGGAACAAGGAAAGCTGTGTTTTTCCAATACTGTGGGGTTCTTTTGCTTCTCTCTCTCCTCTTTCCTTTCTTAAAATCTGGCTCTGATCTATCTAATAAGCAGCCATTGCGGACTAAGACACTGTTAGATTACAATGGTGGAAAAGGCAGGATGGTGTGCTGGCATTATTCCTACATGAATGCAACATGAATCACTGTTTTCCTGCCTGAAGACACTGGTAACGTGCCGCCGTGGAGCAATATGGTGGTGGGTGAAGTGCAGTGATATATTATGCGACGTGATCCAGCTGAGACACATAATGTACCTGCTGTTAGATTTGGAAAGAATTTCTATATTTCTAAAGCAGCACTGTGGTGGAGGGAAGAGGCGAGCCACCCTTTCCTTCCTGAGGTTTCATCAGTACAGAGTTACAGTTGAGCCATTATTTTTTCATCCCATTAAAAGAGCTATAACCAAGCCCCATTGGAAAAAAAACACACACTCATACCTTGCCAATCTCCAACTGCCCCAGTGATGCTGTCAATCCAGCAGATGCATCATCACAGGGCGCCAAGCCCAGCCAGCCACCTGCAGACAGACCGCTCACCATCTGAGAGAAAGTGATGAAACACATTTCATAATGCTGTCAAATTCAAAAGCTCCTCACATCTACCTTGCTTGAGTTGACATAAGTTTAAATTATACCATGTAGCTGGGTGCTGTTGAATGGCTAATTGATTCAGGCCTCCCATTGTTTCACAGTGTGCTACTACATGTTACGTGTTCGTAGTTGCATCTGGTGATACTGGAGAATACTACAAAACATGTTTAAAGCTCCTCAGGGGAGGTTTCCTCTGTTCTTGTGATATTTGATAGAAATGAAGGCTTTCATGAGTGCTGCTCCTGATGAGTTAAAACTCCACTGTTTCTGAACTGCTGAGCAGGCCAGTGCAAGCTCTCAGTCTGCCATCCCATTAACTTCAGTTGTTCAGATGATTAGAATACGAGTCATTCTGAGCTACCAACCAATGCGTGCTGTGATAAGCTGCAGTTTCCAGGTGGGCTGAATGAATGAATAAATGACTGACTGACTGAACTGCTGACACCAGGTCTACAGGAGCCCTGTGGGGGTGTCCGGTAATTTGACAAACCGTGGTTCTCACTTGATAATACTGATAGTACTGACATTATAAATTTACTTTGCTCACACAGAGACCATTTTGGACATTAAATGGGAAATCTGGAAACAGCAAGTAGCAGCAGTCCAGCTAGTATGTCCTGAGCATTGACTGTATAGTGCTGAGTTATGAATTTCATATGGACAGTTACACTTTGAAAAAAAAAAACCCTCAAAGAATAAATGTGATGGTCTCACAAATCTGGAGAAAGATATGGGTTCACATAATAGCCTATATTTAGCTGCTAATTACTAGGTAGCTAGCTAGTATAGCTAAATAAGAAAGTGAGCTAGTAGCTAAATAAGGAAGGTAGGTAGCTTTTAGGTAGCTGGCTAGTAGCTAAATAAGGAAGGTAGCTAGCCTTTAGGTAGCTAGCTAGTATAGCTAAATAAGGAAGGTAACTCGCTAGTATAGCTAAGTAAGGAAGCTAGCTAGTAGCTAAATAAGGAAGGTAGCTAGCCTTTAGGTAGCTAGCTAGTAGCTAAATGAGGAAGCTAGCTAGTAGCTAAATAAGGAAGGTAGTTAGCCTGTAGGTAGCTAGCCTATAGGCAGCTAGCTAGTAGCTACAATAAGATGGCAAAAATTCAAACATTTTGATTGTTATTTTGAAGATTGAGAGCTAATATGGTTTTAAATGTCAATATGCATTTTAATAACACATGTATTTTATAGCCTATGCCAGACTCTCTCATCTTAAATTATATCAGTGTATGAAATAAATAAAATTACTGATTAAACAAATTTGTACATGTACTGTAGATAATGGAATGCATAAATTAGATGAACAGTTGACAACTTATTTCACCATAACTATTGCAGAGAATGTGAGTTGTCAACTTCTCTGCTCATCAGTCTGTAACTCAGCACGGATTGTGTGATGAAATTTTTGCACACTAAAAACATAAATGACAAAAACCCAAAGTACTGACTTTTGACAGTTCCCACCCACCTTCATTTCATTAAGCTTCTATTTCTCTTGTGCCTAAAAAGTTTCTCATAACTGCGAACTGACATAAAACTGACATGAAATATTAGAGCACAGTGCTGTTGCTACTCCACCAGGCGCTCAAATGGCAAGAAAAGCAAATGTGCAAGGGAGTGTGACAATACTGATTTACTGGAAAAAGTCTGCAATTGATTCAACCAACACATTTTAGCACTCAAGGATTTCATCAGGAGTAGTTTTACAGAACTACCTCTTCCTCCTCTTCCTCCTCTTCCTCCTCTTCTTCTTCTTCTACTTTGAGGTTTACAGAACAGGTAAAAGCACAGTCTATATGAACACCACAAATGGTGTTTCTTTACAAATTATCCAATGAGGGCTGGACAAATGAGGGCCGGCCTCTAAAGGATGCTGCACCTACAATGGAACATTTTCAAAATAAAAGTTCTCAGAACCTCAAAAGTTTGGAGGGATGGCTATATTATTATATACTAAACATCCTCCTCATTTATTTACTTATCAATGAGGATAGACTAAATAACAGAAACACCACTCTGTATAATACAATACAATTCAACATCACCACTAACTACATCCTCCAAAATGATCATAATGTTGAATCTCTAAAACAGTTTCAACCAAAATTGAATATTATAACTTTCATGAAGGCAGGATTTAATGCAGGACTGTTGCATTAGTTTTAGCTAATTGTACCTAATAAACTGGTAACTGAGTGTATATATAGGTTGTGCTTTTACCCAGCTTTAAAAACAAAAACCTTGATGAAGGTCACATGCTGAAATGTATTGGCTGAATAAAGTACAGACGCTTCCAGTAAGTCAGTTAATGTTGCCAAGTTATCCTTCACATTTATAAACCAAACTCAAGCGTAGGCGAGTTCATAGCATCCACAGCACCACCATGAATATTGTCAGTGCCTGTCAAAATTTAGACCACATTTCCCACAAGTCAAACACGCTCTTTGCGTCTCTGATCAAAGGTTTTCTTTTTGTCTTTTCTGAAGAGGTTACACATGTTGGAAACGATTTTCTCCCACAGTTATTTCAGTTTTTCCACAGTCTGCCATTTGGAGAAGAAGCTCTGAAAGCTCAGTTTGGCTCAGACAGTCTCTCTCTGTGCCATAAGGTAATCCGTCTGGTTTCTGAACAAATCTGTCCTGGTGCCATACAGTGTAAAATGCTGCGTAGACTTTGGCAGAAAATGGGAAATTCTTGGTTGCACTCACAGTAACTACAGCTCACTAATAGCCTATAGAATTGTTTTAGGTTTAAATCTTTTTAGCACCTTTTACTGTCTAATTTACTGCACTATTACATGGATTTCCATTGGAAAAAGTCATTGAATGAGATGAGAATATGCTGTGCCAGTGAGAAAGTACAGATGTCAGTTCATATGCACCACCAAATTGGTCTAGTACCAGTGCCAGCCAGTGGAACCGGCGCTGTCATAGCAGTGTCACTATTGTCATTATCACTCACCTTCATGCTTCAGGATGGCTGTCTGGGAAACAGTTTAGATAGAAGTGTCAACGTTAGGTGAGCGTTCAATAGATACTGATTTTTTTGGAACTTTCATTGTCTCTCACCTTCACATTTGTGATTTGTCACCCTGACGGTGTCGTCCTCTGCACAGAGGAGTTTCAAACCAACGAATCCAACACTGAGCTATAGATGGCATAAAAAGCCGCAGTCGGAGCTCCAACGTGTGAAAGGGTGACAATGACCTTCGACAAACAACACTGTCAACACATTACGATCAGCGGGGTAGTTGAGACAGAGTGTGACAGGAGGTGTAAATGAGAAGCCCTATTAAACCAGTGCTGTGTGAGCATGGTGTGATGCCACTGCAAAGCTGCAAATTCACATCTCCTCTCAGCTGGGTTTGTATTGTGAATGTGGTATTCTGCATGTTTTTATATGAATTCAAACTATTATGAACTGAGCTCAAGGAAAATAAGCTGCTTTCTTCCTATTAATGAACAGGTGTCATTACGTCAAAATTAACGTTCTTCAGTAAGTTCACAGCTGAGCATATTGTTGACCAAAGTGTTGCAATTTATTATAGCATGTAGCATAGAGTAATATTTTCATCCACCTATTTCTCAGTCAATAAGAAAATGATTGAATATCTTTACAATGTTTGGTTATTTATTGGCTCAGTCGAATGTAATGTGACATGCAACCAACTAACCAGAAAAAACAGCCATTGTGTCACTTGCAATCAGATCACAATTAGATTACTAAACCCTCTGCCAGTTATTTTTCATTTATTGAGGAATCATATCCAAAATGTGTACTTTCTTTTTCACACAATGGCATTTGCTAATGTTGTTTTATGTAAGTGAAAAGCAAGTAATGACAGTTTTTAATTTTAAAATGTCTATGAGAGGTTTAAAAAGTCACACCTCTTTGAGATGTTCTAAATTTACTGCGGCAAGCAATGTGTTTAGTGGCTTATTCCTTAATTAGAGGGATGACACCTCGGTAAACATTCAAAGTATATAAATTTGTTTCAGATGATTAAATGTTGATGAAAAAGATCTGGCTCCATCAGTCAGATCTGAGGTGAAATGTAAAAGACTATATTTGAAAACAGGATACACTGAAAATGTTCGGAACTAATTAAATAACGGGGTCATTTCAAACTTAGTTGCTAACTGATGAAATATTGACATGTTTTCATGGGTTTAACACTGTGAGAATTCTAATTAATTAAACCTCAGCTCAGCTTAGTTGCCTCTCTTCACCAGGACTGAACTAAGTTTCTGCATCTTTGACAATCAAGACAATCAACTGTAAACAATAAAAATATTAATCTTTATTCTTTGAGATAGCATATCAAAGATAAAACCTTAATCTATAATACCATAACAAATTACACAAGAACTATACAACAGTAAACAAAGTGTAACCTAATAACTTTCTCTGGATAAAAGACAATAGTTAAAATCATTTTCTTCTGTATGCACGTATGTAAAATATTTTTGTTGTGACTGAAAGAGGCAGAAAATACACCGCCGATTGTTTTTGTTACAGAATTATGAGAATGCTTTAAATTTAGATGCAGCCTCTATAAAATATCCCTCGAGTTTGTATGAATGCACACTCTTTTCACAAATATTAACAAAAAATCTTACAGGTTATTTTACGGGTGTTATTTAATGTTTTGTCGGCATAAATTCTTCCTCTCAGTGGGAGTAAAACATCCCCCTCTGAGAAATGCATTAAGTTTGCAATGTGAATGTTATCATTCTTACCATTATCTATTGGCAGGATCGGTTGTGATTATTAATAATCAATGTACAAATATAGATCACTTTTGCAATTTACTAGCAGGTAAAGTCCTTTGGTGCTAGTTATAGTGCAGCCTAGCCAACAGGGTACAACAGACTGTATGAATGCAGGCAACAGAAAGCAAACACTGTCTAAAGCTAAAAGATCGCTACTGTTTAAGACCTGCAACAAACCTCTGGAAGCCAACAGCTGGAATGAAAGTTGAATCAAACTGATTACACTGAACATACACATAAATAGCTATTCATAAATCAACTCTATATACTGTATGTGCTTCTCTTTAGAACAGAAAAATTGACTTTTATTTGGTTTACAGTCAGAAAAAATGGACAAAACGGCTGCATGGATTCCTCCACGACCCCCATCTTATACAATAATATTAGAACATGAACAACAGCATTAAAAATACAATAAATGAGCAATGTAAAATGCAAGGTATGACTGTATTACACAACATTGGCATTATATAGAAAGAGACAGGATGGTTTGGCAAAAAGGGGTTTTTAAAAACATAACACGACGGAAAAAAAAGGGGACTCATTTTTCCGAAAGCTGCTCCACACTGCTACTGCTTTCTTTTTTTTTCTTTTTTTTAAAATTATTTTGCAGTGCGGAGGTGTCATTATCTTTACTTCCTCCATAATCTATAACTCTAATCTAAATATCCCTACATAACCCTAGTATCTATACAAAACTATACACCACAACACAAACCAGACCAGGCCAGCGGCACTAACAGTTATTCCTAGTTTAGAGCTAATCTAGTATCATCTGATATGCTGTACTTCATTTTGAATCATGCCATTTCTCCTCATCTGGACAGCCCCGCATGGCTAAACCTCCTGCCAATCCAAGATCCTGCAAAGGTATTCGGTACACAACAGGCTTTTTTTTCCCTCATGGGCACTCATTTTTCCATCATACCAACTGATTCTGATCAAAATCTTGTAAATTGCTTCACTGATGATTTACTTACGTCTTACTTGCACTTCCACTGCAGCTCTGACAGCCAGCAAATGCTCTAAAAATAATCCCAGCAGCTAAAGCTCACTAATGAGACATGTACAGATTTCTGTTTATACCTGACTACTGTCATGGGTTATTATAAACAGAATGTAGATTGCACTGGGCAGTCAGGCAGATGGAAAAAAAACAACAAGAGGGTTTCTGTACAGTATGTGGATCTGCAGTGAAGACATGATTTTGCTCAGAATTATAATGATGGAAAAAAATTAAGAAAACAGCCCACGGAAAGAAAATGTTGAGATTTACTCTGCACCCTGTGTCTTGTAACTTCCTGATAGATTAAAAGCTGTGGTTAGGTAGTTTTTTTTGGCAGAAAAAAAAGTCCTTCTGGGTAACAAAAACGGGCTTCACAGCATGAGTGTGTGTTTGTGTGCATGTGGGCTTGTTCATGTAAACAGAAAATACATGTGCGAGTGTATGTTTTGTGCCGGGCTATGTCCCGACATCACAAATTGGACTCTCTACATCTCGTGGGACAGGGCTTCGTGCTGAGCAGCCACTCCGTTGGCCTGCACGGCGCTGGGCTGCTCCTCAGGCTGACCGTTGGCCTTTGGCTCAGCAGCAGGATGGTCAGATGGGTGTGCGCTGAAATGGCCGTTGGATTCATTTAAGCGGCGGACACGATATGTCTCATAGTGGATGCTGCCTGTGATGTCCTTGATGTTCTGCATGTGTGTCCTGAGAAGAGAAAGAAGACGGTATTATAACACTGTAACACTTGTAACACTGTCTAGGGAAGCACGCAGCCCATCCAAATGAATTTAATTAGTATTGATTTCAGTAGGGAAGTAAAGCTTCATAGAGTCTCAGTGCTGTTATCAATTCATTTCAACACCTCTACAAAATAAAGTGAGTGATTTCTAATCTAGCAGGAGGCTCAGTCCATAACCAGTGCTTTATAGCCTACCAGTTCCTATATATCATAAAGCTTACCTGATGAGGAGGTCTCGCAGGTACGCAAACTCACAGTGTGCAATATTCTCAACTGCAGAGAGAAAAAAGAGGAAACATTAGTTGACGTCACATAACTGGAGAGAGACTCACGAATATATAATCCTGGCTGTTAAGTTTTTATGCAGCAGTCAAGATAAATGAGGACTTTACATGCACAGGGAGGGATGCCCAACGCATGAAATAGTTTGAAGTCATGAGATAACTAAAGACAATCAAAATCTCCCACTATTCCAGCTCACTTGCCATTCCTTAAAGCACCACAAAATGGCAGTGTTGCTCACGAGTCAACTGGAGGGCATCCTCTAACATGACATCTCCAGCAATTTTCTTTAAGCCAAGATAACACACTCCTCCACTTTTGAGTAATTTAATACATCTCGGCTCTCCTCTATATTGGAAAACTTTAAGTGAGACGTTTTAACAAACTCCCAGTGACAAGCTAATACTGCCTCCAGTAGGGCTAACACGTGTTTGAATTATAGATTATGTCAAGAATATAAATGAAAAAAAAGGAGGGTGCTATTTATGTAAAGCTTTGAAATCCAGGGACAGGAAATTAAATTCTCTTTGAAAAGAAGAGAGTGGAATAACTGCTGGGTCTGTGAGCGTTGATTAGTGGCGTCGAGGGAACACGTTACTAACTTGTAACAAGCTGCACTGCTGGTATCTCTCGACTCGAGGGGATGTATAGAGAAATCCCTATATACAGTACAATATATACCTTTAAATGCATGCCTACTTTACTCTTTGATCCCCCCGTCTCTAATTGTCCCCTCAATCCCTGAAAATAAACACTTTCTTCTCCACTTGATATATAGAGACTTGACTTCTGGCTTCTCCCCTGAGGCCTAAATTATGATGGCGGTGCCGACAAGTCCAGGAGCCCTGCAGCTTCCTCTCTCCTCCTTTTCCTTGTTCCCTCTCTCACACCGCTTGGCTTTACTAGAATGGAGCCATTGTTCTTTTAGCCAGACAAGACGGCATTTGTCCCACAGTCCGTGTGCTTCACCTCTCTCACCCCGCTGTTCAGTGGAGTTAACTTCATAATGCTTGCTGAGAGCGTAAAAGTCACCTTTAAATTCTTAACACTAAAAGGGCTCATGGTGCTACCTCTGAAATGTCATCTCTTCAGGGAGAACAACCGTGTTGATTAAGCTTGAACTAAATGTATTTCTGAGGTTTGAGTAGAACCATGTAAAATGTAAAATAATAAAAAAATTCCCAGAGTTGCAACAGCAAACACTAGAATATTTTTATCATGTTTACAATCTTTTAAATCTTGAATAGACTGAAACCCCAGTGCTTCTGCTCACTTGCCCACACTGGAGACTTGTGATCCACTATTTTGTTTGTTGTTGTTTGTTTCCATTACAAATAAAAGTCCTGCAAAAGTGCATGTACACAAGTATTATCTGCAAAATATACTTAAAATATTGTTTGTTAATATTAACGCTTTCATGCATAAGTAGCATTTTACTGTTGTAGCTGGTTGTGGTGCAGCTAGTTTTAACTACTTTACATACAGTTAGGTTGTTTAGTTTAGTTGTTCCCAATCTTCTAGGTGTCAAGCCCCTTCCAAATGAGGTTGTGAGATGATCACTGGGGTAGGAACGAAAAAATGTACAATATTTGCCTCTGAAATGTAGTGAAGTAAAGCAGCAGAAATCAGAAAGTACCTTAAAATTGTTCTTAAGCACAGTACTTGAGTAAACGTATTTAGTTACTTCCTTCAGTCTTTTAAAGAGTTGAACATGTCCTGAGTTACTTGGAGCTACGTGGATATATGTTGGGTTGCATGTTTCGAAAATGTCTTTGAAGGTCATATTCCTGGTGAACAGTGAGGATAATTTACAGGATATAAAAATGGTTTCTTTTGATTTATATTTTACAATGTATTTATAGCACAGCCAATAAACTAGAGCTCAGTATGCACTACAGAAGAGTGTGCCGAAGTGCATTCTGGGAAGGAGACAGAGTTTGTTTAACAGTGATTGTCCCTTGTCCAGACCTCCTTCAGCTGTCCTCTTGTCCTCATCATACTCTAACTCCCTGTTCAGACAGATGTCCTCTCTCTATTACACACATACGCAAACACACACACACATCTACACACACCCATGCATGGGTGAGGTGAGGACATTGACTTGCTAAGAACCTCCTTGGCAGTATGAGCATGCAGCACAGGCCAACAAACGTATCAAAGTTACTGCGTGCAACAGTGTGTGTGTGTGCGCGTGTTTTATGTTCCTGTTATCCCAACGGACACAGAAAGCCCTTGTAAATCTCTTCCTTCTGTCTCATACATCCCCCTAGTTACAGACTGAGAGAGACGTATGTAAACAAACGGCTGGTAGTCAAACAACAGACGGCTGAACCAGCTGGCCAGATTTTAAAGCTGCAGTTTGTAACTTTCCACATGTTGAAAATGAAAATCTGTCGTCTTCTTTGCAAAGCTGTTTCACCTTGTTGTTGTTGGTATGTGAATGCCATCAACTGACCAGGTAGTGTGCATGTCTTTATTATCAGAGTGACCAGGTGTGTGTACAGTAAATGAGCCATTTTAGTGTTTAACCAAACTGTGCAGATGGACATTATAATATCTTATAAGTCAATCTTTAATATGGATGTAATATATTTTTATTTCAGCTTTAACTGATGCTGGCACTGGCAGCTACATGTGAACATGGCTGATCTGTGTTCAGACCATCAGGGAACATACATTATTCTGCCTGGTGAATCATTTTCAATTGTCTGTTTGGCAGGACAAGAAACCAGCTGTGCAAATTTATGTGTGTATGTGTGTGTGTCTTAGGACTCGGGTGTATTACCCTCTATGGTGCCCCATTTTGTTTTCCTTCCCAGAATCCTCTTGCCGTTCACCTGGTACTCCTGGTCACTGCCCACAACAGCAAAAGGGATCATCTCCTGTTGAGTGCACACATGCAAACACACACACGCACAAATGCACACAGTCATTCAAGTGTTCCCAGTGATTTGTTTTCAGGTCATGCTTTGGTTGTTTACCGCTGACAGAACAAGATGCTGCAATTGACTTTTTTTCCCCAAATTAAAAACCACAAAAGAATAGGAGACAAAAAAGAAGAATCTGAACTGACTGAACCCGGCACTGTGAACTTACCCTGATTTTGTCATTGATCATCCTGTCCTCTGCATCCTCGTCAAACTCTTTCTGTGGGTAAACATCGATTCCATTGGCTCGCAGCTCTTCCCTAATCTGCACAATGACACACACAAACATTACGTCAAATTGGCTAAATATGCACAGCAGCAGCACACAAAGTTATCTTAAACACTATATAATTGACCAACTAATTCAGTTCAGTAATGGATATTTTACCACTCTAAAGCAGTCTTTACAGTCTTGGTGATCAAATTGGATGCTGAATCATAAACATGATTACACAAAGACAAAAGTTTCCGCAATGAGAGCTGAAACAGACGCTGAAGAAAGGGAAGTCCCACTAGCAAACAAAAACAATCCAATCCCAAACCCTTCATCCATCATCTCACCGTCCCGGCCCTTGCCCCGCTGCCATCATGGAAGTCAATCAGTCACTATAACATGCAAACACACTTGATGCTTGGACTGAATCCTGTTTACATACAGGTATTTAAGTTTGGGCCGGAGACTTGAATAGAAGCTGCTCTGACCCGCTTGAGGACTTAAATAAACTCTTTTATGTTTTATTTGTTATGTTATACTGGCTGGTGTTGACACTAAGTGCTTCCTAATATCCTCGACACGGAGGAGTTAACATGGAGGTTAACCGCTCTCGGGAAAAAAGAAAGACACCCAGACAGAGGTATGGCTTGTAAAATGGCCACCCTTATTTCTCTGTATGTCTTTATAATGAGTGAAACTCAGACACAGACACAGAAAAATAGACAGACAAGCTTCTGGGAGAAATGTCCTTTTAATGAATGGCTGTTCACTCCCACAATTACTACTCTGACAATTTCCACTTGGTCCTTGATCAAACATTTCATTGTTTATCCTTGGAAGCTTTCTCAGGCTTACATTATAGGATGCAAACCAAGTGAAATGCTACAGAAAAGCCACATCAACTGTTGGTTAGAGGAATGCGAACAGACACTCGCAGCTGGACACACTGAAGCCGAACATTTAATAGAAAAACCCCTTTTATTCTGTTTGCATGTCAAGCTGCTGCAGGGGAAATGGGAAAAAAAAACATTTGGCACGAGAGGCTTTTAGTCAATAATCTTCAGGGTCATACGGAGCATGTGCGGCCAACCAAAACAATCCAGCTACAAGCCCCGCGGCTTCCATTCTCTGCCAGGGCCTGGTCCAATCCCTGCTTTGTTCTTATTGGACGGCGTTACAGGCATCAGGGGGAAAACGGTAGCCAAGACACCCATCGTGCTTCTCTAAAATGAATAAAGCTGTTAGGGAAGTCTGTAGTCTTGGAAGGAGGGATGGAGAGATAGAGGAAACGATGGAAGAAAGCAGGTGGCTGTCTGCCTCCTGTGGATTGAGAAGTATCCAACAGAAACACACCGAGGAAAGGATGCAGTAGAGGCCCTTTAAGACTCAAGCCAGGTGGAGCGAGAATCTGCTGTAGCAGGGAAAGCCATGATAAGGAGGTGATGGCTGTGACATTATAGTGGAGGATTATCACCCTAAGGAGTCTCATTTTGTGTTAGTTTGCTATGAATGAGACTACTGTAACACACCAAGTGAAAGCAAATTAACCCCTGAGAACAACAACAAGTGTTAAGTCTAAAATCTGCCTTTTAAGTGAAAGCATGCATACCTTTCCAATGTTTAGTGTGTATACATTTCCTGACTTTGGCCATACAGTTTTGTTTATTGTATCAGCACTTGTGATTTAAAATTATGCAGTTAAGGACAAATTGAAACAAGAGTCAGCCATACTACTTTAGCTGCTCAATGAGGCTGTACTTGGGCACAGCTGTGCTTTGAACTAAATGCTAATATCAGCATACTAAAGAGCTCCCAATGACAATGTAAACAGTCAACAATTAAGCAGGTGTAATGTTTACTTTGTTCACCACATTTGTTTGGTGTGTTAGCATGCTAACATTAGCACTAATCACAAAATACAGCTGAGGCTTATGGGAATTAGTCATTAGTTTTGCAAGTATTAAATAACAAACCAAAGTACTGGACCAAAGATGAAAAGTCAGAGGATCACCATATTCATTAGGATTCATCCTCTGGCCACCACGGATATCTGTATCAAATTCCATGGCAATCCATCTAATAGCTGACGAGACATTTCACTTAAAACCAAAAATGTGAACCTCATGGTGGTGCTAGAGGAAAAGCCAGGGGATCCCAAAAGTCATTCAGATACATCGCCTGCATGGGAAACATGAATGTCTGTACAAAATGTTGTGCTTATCTATCCAATAGTTGTTTTGGTCTGGACCTAAGCTGTGGACCAACTGACTGCTATGAGCAGCACTCGAAGATGAGCAAACTGTAAACCATGAAGAGCTTTGACTTTCACAAAAGTATCAACAACTATGAAACTTGGATTATTTGTAAAAAAATGATGAATATTCATTGTTTATTAAAATGCTACTTTCTAGCTCCTTTAATTCTGGTCATGTTTCAGAGAGGTCATGTTTTTTTTTCCATGTACCACACAGTGGAGACCTCTCTGAAGTTGGTGGACTTGTACGATCGCCCAGTAATTCACTGGTAATGAAGGGCCTGCTTGGTTGGCAGAGGTTCCCCATCTAAAAAAGAGCCAGACTTAAGAGTTGTGGAACGCCTCTCAGTAACTAAATGTTTCAAATAAATAGTTCTTAAATGTTTCCATCTGGACTAAACATGACTTTCGAAGTGTTACAGTTATAGAGATGATACAGTATTTCCTAGGATGGGTACATCGTGGGTTTGCCCAGATGGCTTTTGTTTGTGGTGCCTGGCAGCTCTTCATATGTTACCGACCTGTGGTTGTGGGTACGCATACTGTACAGTACACGTGTGTTTGTGAGGGGAATCCGCCGACTGTTTGACCTACTGATGCACTCATCCATTTATTTTAAGCTTACTTTAAAGACCTGCTGCAGGTTTTTGCAGGTGTGATGGGAGGAAAATGTGAACATAGTAATGTCACAAGCGAAAACCAGCTCACGCACTCGCACAGACATTTGTAAAAGCACCTCCGCCATCCAAACACCCATGCACATCCACAAATACACTCTAACACATTCATCTCACCGTCTGTTTAAAGTAGTCCCTCTCCTCCAGGGTGAGTGTGTCAGCCTTGGCGATGACAGGGACGATGTTGACCACCTTACTCAGGCGCCTCATGAACTCCACATCCAGAGGTCTCAGACTGGAGGAAGAAAGAGATGTCAACTTAAGTAAAATGTATGAATGTATAATCTATATATATTAAATGACAATAAGTCTTGAGCTGCAAGAGGAGCCAGCAATAAACAAAGAATGGAAAACATTTCAACACACAACATTGCAGATTCAAGCATCTTTGCTCACAGAACCTGCATCATGTAAACTTTACTGTGAGATGCTAGAGGAAGTCCAGCTTGGATTTTTTTTTTACACCAAAGGATCTCTTTGGCGCAAAGCTTCCACTATAGAAAGTTACAGCATGTGAATTCTTGGGGTATTAATGTAATGATACACAGTAACCACTAGAGGGCAATCATGGTCTGTTCCATTACATTCAGTCCACCCTGATTTCTCATGTTGACATGCAGCATGCTGCATTTATATGCTGCCGTTTCTTTCCTATACTCACTGACACCATTTTCCTGTTACACTCTCCTATGTGTGATTTCAGTAGAAGAGCTAGCACATTCATTTTGAGGGTTGATGCATAAAACAGTCAGTCGAATGCAGCTCTTTGTTTGCTGCCTCCCATTTGTCCTTAATACTCTGCTTTTGCTTAACTCAAAGCAAATTTGGACAAAAGTATATTCTCCACATTTTTGTACTGTTGAGTAAGGTTTGCCTTATGATTGTGCCTCATGAAGCACTGATTAGCGCTGTCCTTAAATGACTCTACACTGTTCCACATTGCTGTTCTGTTCCCGTATGTTTCCCATTTCTCTCTGCCCTCCTCCATGATTTTTTTCTGCCTCAACGTTGCCTCCAGTTGCTCCTCCAGACAGACTCCCCTCATGCTGTCTGCTCTGCCCTCCAATTAGCCCCAGCCTAGCTAGGCCAGCCTGGTTCAAAGACCCAGGGGCAGCAGGAGGAGAGGCCTGGCTGGCTCTCCACAATGACTGACAAGCATGTCACCATGAACATAGGATGAAACACAGGGGAGCATGTGTTACACAGAGCGAGAGAGAGGAAAGGGGAAACAGAGCTTCACAAAGGTAAAGACAGATGACATGGTAAGCGATGCATTCAACCAGAGATAGAGATCACCACATTTTTATGCATTTTTCATACTGAAGGAACAACTGGCATGCGTCATATGCATGCAGAAAGGTAGGATAGCAAGAAATCAAAGGGAAATAAAAGAGGTTGATGATTAATATTTATCGACTAGAAATTACGTAACTGCATATATAAACTGTCGGCGTACAGATGCAAGAACGTACAAATAGGCATGTGAGCGGTGTCATATGCATGACTGAGCATACATATACACTTTCATGTGTACACATGTATCTTCGCACATGAACATATGCTGCATGGACGGTAAATATGTAGGTATGCACGCATGCACACATGTCCGCTTAAATGCCTGCTTGCATGCACAAATTCTCCTTTTTCATGTGGTTCGGAAAAAAAAATTGCAGACATATTTATTTAAATGGGGAACGATAAGCTCTGCAGTCAAATGAGAAGTGGAGAAAACAGCCAACCACAGTGCAGATAGCTCTCCCTTCCTTCCTTCTTTTCTCTAGCAGATCAGAAACCAGCTGATGAGAGTCAAAGCACCGCCTTTTTCTCAGGAAGACATGTTAAATGGGCTAACAACAAGACTGCCCGGAGGGAAAGCAGTGGGGCTGACGCTGCCATTATCGGAAATGGCCGCCAATGCCAAGTCTGCGTTCTGCTTCACTGAGTGCCGCTCATCTATCTGAAACCACAGAAGCAACTTAAAAGCAAATTGCTGACATGCAAATTACATTAGAGCCTCGATAAATACAAACTGATGTTCAAAACGCTTCAGACCAGAAGACAATCCCCCAGCATATCTCCAAAGATAGAGGCCTATGAGAGCTACCAGGGAAGTTCTGTCATCACTTTGTCTGCCTGTCGTTCTTGGACTGTGGTCACATGGCAGAGGCGTCCAGAGGCTTTTGGCACTGTGTCTGTGTAATTGGTAACAGGCCCTAATTTAAAAACTTGAACTGGCGTTACTGTGCGAAATGAAAAAGGGAAAATAAGCAAAAAGAGAATAATAGAGAACAATTTTAGAGTTTTTAGAATTATTCCAGCACTTTTTTTCCCCTCATGAACCAGGCGTTGTTTATTTAAGGTTTAAACTCATTTTTGGGGGCACAGAAATTTTGATTGCAAATATGAACTGTGCTGTTCCATTCTAAGTCTCTGTATATAAACACATGCACACTTGAAAATGTGTCTTTTAACATACATTCATCTCTATCCGAGGTCACAACAGTAGCCCCGACAGATGGCTCCTTTGTTCTCCAGCCCTACAACCCTCTGGTTGGTTGTAAGGAAGACGCCACTTCCTGACAGATGTTTGCATCTTCGCTTTCAAAATGAGTGTGTATTTTGATGTATTCATGAACATGTTTCAGTGAAGTGTGCATGTCTGGGATGTTTATGCGTGGGTAGTGACACTTTGAATATAACCTGATTAGAGACAACAGTTGAGGATATAGGTGCTGAGAACGGGAAGCAACACCGATTCACAATGAAAAAGAGAGAGGAGAGCGGTTTGGGTGTTGTTGAACCGGCTGAACTGAGCAGCTGTGAGCAAGATGAGACACAAACACAGGACATCCACATAGGTGTAGTTGTACAAGTGTTAGCATGCCTACTGCCCACTTGAGCCCACTACACGCACTGCTTTACGCGAACAGGGATACACACAAACACACACATTCTCTGAAGCGGCAGCTGTGGCGACATGAGCAGATGATGAGGGGGTCTGTCAAACAGCGGGACACACAGACCCACACATGTCATCCCCCACTCATAGATAGAGCATTTAAGTGGGCAACTGTTGAGTTACTGGTGCGCAGAAATATGAAGCAGCAGTGGATGGAGCCGTCACGGAGATCTGCGGTCAGATGGTTAGTGAATGAGTGTGTGTTTACAGTTGGTGCGCATGGGTGTTTCTCTGCATGCACACAGTACAATACTCCTTTCAAGATTCCTCAATTAACTAGAAATTCTCTTGCTGTGCATCTGCATCTGTGGCTGTACGTCCCACTTAACCCTCAGCGCACATGAGGACACGCCACTCACCACTGTTAAAGCAGACAAAATACCACAGGAAAAGACCCTAATCACTGACAAAGCAGCGGGAGAAATTTGCTTTGTATTATGCCATGTAAGTAAAGCAAACAGACACCACCTGGATGTTTAAAAAGAGATGTGTGCTCTGCCAAGACACTATAAGAACACTTTGGACATGAGTGGTTTTATTTCTGCAAAGCCTTTCTTCGATTTATTTATCCTGACAAATCTTGTGCCAAAGTACAGCACCATTATTGCTACAATCCCTGTGACTTTGGTCTGTTAGCATCATGTACACCAAGGACAATTTTTTTCTGCTTCATCTCTGATCACTGTCATGTTGGACTCCACCAGAAATGCATCTGTGAACGACTTGAATCCAGATGAATGATGGAGGCACTGAATCAATAATCAAATCCAGGCCTCTGATGAAGCACTTTTTCCAAATAAATTCTTCACTTTCAGTTGTGGTGACACACTAGATTGTGAGGTTGGCAGATTGAGGAACTTTAGACATGGTGAGGTCATCATAATTTCATACATTTTAGTGGTTAAATTAATCAGTAAGCCTATAATCAACATGCTCAGGTTAAAGGTTAGCATATATATATATATATACACACACACACATATATATATATATATACATATATATATACACACACACATATATATACACATATATATATATATATATATACATATAT
>NTHP01000222.1:252122-301312 GCA_003416845.1 Oplegnathus fasciatus | reverse complement strand
ACACACACACACACACACACACCCTTGCTGCCCTCTCTGTGTGGTGGAAATCAAAAGGTCAGCTGGCTAAGGGCAGGGATTAGGCAAATGCATCTCACAGAGGAGACCACAATGGACAGGGCCAAGACCACAGCTGCTCTAGCCTTTCACGTCCTCACTAGCCATCCAAGTGACTGTTAGTCAACGGAAACTTTATCAGAATCACAAAAGATGCTCTAGTTTTTATATTTCATATTTATATCCTATATTATCCTGATGTTCTTCTTGTAGCTCATTTACATAAGCAACTAGGAATCTAACAAAGTTGTCTGAAGAGTGACAGAGTGAAAGAAAGTCTAATAAACCAAAGGGATTTAGACAGTTTTCTTGGGATTTTATGGACCAAGTGCAAAAGGCAGGTCAGTACAGACCTTACAGAGAGAAATAGGACTCCAATGAGGTGTTAGGCAACTATCTGCCAACACATTACCCAGAAGAACTTGATACGTTGCTGTAGTACTTTATATCAAAGCTCCCTTTGGCAGTAAAAAAAAACAAACACTTCATGCAGGTTTAAACTCATCATTGTTCTATTGTATGCTTTTATTGTATTCTACGCCAGCGTGCACAGTGTGAGAGTAATATTTCACAGCACCGTTTTATCATCTCATGACACAAGTGTCATTTATCTTCGAGGTGTCGGAGCGCTACAAGTGGATACATGTCAGCGTTTTGTAGAAATGTGCCGCTAGATAGTGTTGTTTCACTGAAGCACTTTACTTTGTTTATTCCACTTTCACTTCATTCCCCAACAACTACAAAACAACACGCCTCTTTTGATGAACAGTATCAGTCCATATGCAACAAATCCACGTTCGCCACGTTATGGTATGTCTCCTTGGAGTTGTGCTGACATGCCATCTAGCTGTGTGCACAAAACATTACCCTGCAGGGCCTGAAGCTGCATTCTGCAGCTACCATCATGCCAATATGAAGCAAACATAAACACCAAGGCTTACAAATCCAATTGGGATGTAGGTGAGTAAACTTGTTGAGTAAACTGAACCGCAGTGTGTGATAAAAACACACTTTGACATACCTTTCTCTTTTTACGTTTTATATGCGCCTGCCTGCACGCATGTACACAGGTGCATTCACGGATAATCGTGTGTGCATGTGAGTGTGCACAGACTTGATGGTGGGCCCTAATTGGCAGTGTGTAACTGCTATCTGAGGGAGTGTGAGTATATCAGCTTGTCAGAGTAATCGCCATCATTATGCCACTTTCTCAGCCTGACAGCCTCCTTTTATCCACTCAAGCATATGTGTGTGTGTGTGTGTGTGTGTGTGTGTGTGTGTGTGTGTGTGTGTGTGCGTGAGCGTTTGTTTGTTACATCATGGGCACATGAAGAAAACAGCTTGTTGAGGAAGGCACCATGCTGGCTGGCTCTTAACAGAATAACTGAAGTAGAACCACACATACAAACACATACAGTTGTTTATCTCTCTGCTTGTTTGTGACTGGATCAAAGGAGCAGGGGAGAAGTTTCATGACACATGTAATAAAGAAAAAGAATAAAAAGATATTTTCCAGGTCAGAGAGTCTGCAAACTAAGCATGCTGCTGTGGATGAAATCCTATTTTATGTGACAGTGAGAATACATGTGCACACAGTGTTGACTTATATACTGTATGTTACTTATTTTGGCTTGAGGCATACTGTAGCACCATCAGAAAGAATCTAACTTGTTACTTGCTTTGTTAGGCATTTTGTGTTGTTGCTGCCTAAACTGAAAATGTTTTAAGTGGTTACCATCTGATCTTTTTTCGCTGAATTCAGTACTGAGTCAATAACTGTTGTCAACATTTGGAAGCAATTACAGCCTCAAGTCTCTCTCGGATACATCTGTGTCAGTTTAGATTTCAGGAGTTTTATCCAAATCTAACATGAAGCCATAATCAAGCTCAAGGTCAGGCTGGATGGGAACAGCTAATCTAACCTTTACATCATACCAACCTTGACCAACATTTTCTCATAAAAAGTATGTTTTTATGTGCAATTATTTTGCATTAGCAACACATGTTTGCAGTCTTTTGCAGTTTCATTCACCTCCACAAATACCTACTCGTGGCAACTAAAGCATAATTTAGTTGTGTTTAAGTTCAGGCGTATAAAACCACTTGGTTAAGGTGAGGGGAACAGTGTTGTTATGGTTAAGTTTGTGCCCCATCCAACTTGACGTCCACACTTACGTCTCACTGTACTATCGTCACACTGCTTCTGGCATTGGCACTAAATGTTGCCAATGACAGTAAATTGCTATTGCAAATTAGCTGCACATGGATGTAATTTGTGGGAGACAAGGTTAGGGTTAACAACACAAAATAAGACTACAAAGGCAGGAAAAGTCAAGGGCGCTGAACACTTTGATCAATATTCAGATTTTTTTTTCTGCAAATTGTAGAGGGAAAGATCATGAGAGCGAAGAATCCTGCTCACGTAGCTGTTGTTCTGGGTGACTTTTTTGTTGTTTTCCTTCTTAGTTGCAGATGAAACTTGTGGGCTGTTTTTAATAAATGTGTGACATCTCTGTCAGACTCACCCACAACCATGATGTTGAGCTCGAAGCCCTGCTTCATGGCCTTCCTCCTCATCTGCTCCAGGATGGCGTCAATGCCCACGTAGCTGAAGTCGCTGCCATGGGTCTTCTCCCCCTTACCTTGTGGGTTGGGGGGGTGGGGCTTGGAGGACTCAGACATGTTGCTGTGGCTCAGATTGACCTCTGACCCTGAGGGATGCAGATTAAAGAGAAAAGACAAAGAAATAAATAAATCATTTATGTGATTAATAATGTATGTCATGTAATGATTTCAGGTTCAATATACAAGCATAAAGCATGATTTATATGCAGTTAAGTGTACAAAGTGTGCAAATAGGTAGAAAAATGCGTGCAGTGACTTAAAAAAGTGACCGTATGACTCAATGCACAAATGCAAGTGAAATCATATTAACTGCAGATTACAGTGTGAAGGCCATAGAAGATACTGATCTCAGCAGTTCATTTCCTGTGTGAAACAGGATACACCAGGCTTAAAATTCACATTTATGAGCACCCGCCTTTATACAAGACAAGACTGAAAGGTGATAATCTGTCACTTACACTATCTGCCAAAAACCCAACAGGGAGACACATGTGCATACATGTGCAGATGTCCATGCACACATAAAACAACAAGATAAACTTTCCCCTAGCCGTTCAATAAAGAATTCTTGTTTTCCCGGTGGTCCTCACTCAAGTGTATACACTCAACGGTAAAACTAACCAGTAAATCACATGGGAACAGGCACACATCTGCTCCTTAATGTTGCATAAATTTTGACTAACAACAACCTCATGTTAGCAGCGCAGCCCACAAGAGAAATTCTGACTTTTCAGAAATAAATGATGTGGAAGTTGTAACCAAAGCTGTAGATTAGAGCTTAATTTCATAATCACAAAAGAATTAGGAAGACAAAATGGACAGACCCTGTTCGGAGATAGCGCTGCCAACTACAAATCACGGCTTACCTCACTTTATGGAGAATCACTTGCTAGAAGACGAAGGCTGTGTGCCAAGGCACCGCTGCAACGAGCAAAGTAGAACTCTCAACTCTGCCAAATGTGCTAGTATGTGCTTGCAGCAGCAGAGGCTCACACTCTTCTTCATGTAGGAGGAGACAACACTTCCTGTGCTGTGACAGAAACTTGCGGTATTGTCTTTGTGAGGTTTGCAGTCACAGACACTACAAACCACAGACACATGTACCTGTAGCTGAGGGGAGACAGCCATCCTCACTATATCCCAATCTCCCTCTGGGCGAGCAGCCTGCATGCAGCCAGGTACAGTATAGCTGTGATAGTTTGGGCTCTGTTCTGGGTCTATTATTTTTCTCAAATAACAGAAAAGTGGGAGTTCAAAAGCACCAGCATCTGTAAGCTTTCTGCTGAAGAATACAGAAGCCTTTGTTCTGTGTTCTGTAAGCACAAATAACAGTGGAACTATTTCTGATATCTTAACTTTCCTGCTCAGAGTTTTGCCTTCCTGGGCCCTTAGATAAGACGGAAAGTGTAAAATGGAGGCACAGGAGACAGTGGGAGGTTGTAAAATACATGTGATCTTGCTAAGAGCATCAATTTTCCAGTTTTTACTACAACTATGAAGTAGAGACTTTCCACACGAAAAAAAAATAGCCCTTCTGTGGCTCTCTTTGAGTTTGTCGTGGGAAAAGTGTTGCTAATAACCACTTTGTGCAGCCCTTGTAGCACTGTGGGTGCTTTTAATTTAAGGGCACAACTGGAACCTGTCTCACAGAAAACACAAACACACATTTACATACTGAGGGAGGTTGAAAGTTGATGGTGTATCTCAAAAGATTCAGTGAATCCGCCTCATAATTAAACTAACAGCCTTTTTCACTTCACACATCGCACTTGGATCACAATATCTCCCTCCTACACACTTGCACACCTTAAAAATCCAAAGTCATGGGAGTATTGGTGAGTTAGCTGAATATCTCTGAACTCAATACTCTTTGTTTTCTTCTCTGCAAAGCAAGACCAAGAGTAGTCTCCATAGTATCCTCCAGTCTTTCCAACATTCAATTCTCAGTCTAATGGCTAACTGATGAACTGTGCTCTGATACCACATGTGGCTTGGCTAAAACTCAATAAATCCATTGCTAAAATCTTGGGAAAATAAGAAAAATCAATCCCCCTGTGCCCATCATCAGACAGTAAATGATTAGTATACAAGGTTTTGTTTTTGCACAATAATTTCCACAACCAAAGAGGCAATTTCCCTTTATGCTAGCACATTCATTTCATCAGTAAAAAAAAAAGCAATTCTGACATTCAGGAGCACAGTTCAATCCACGCTGTAATGTGAACCTTCTCTTAATACCTCATCCGGGTGAGCTGATTTAGTGCTGCATCGCTGTCCTCAAGAAACCCGACACAGAAATGCAGCGTCCTGGAAGTGATACAATAGGTTTTTGGATCGATTTATCTTTAGCGTGTGAGATGTGTTTGCAAATGTTTGCATAGTGTCACAGAGCGGCACTTGGGCTAACCCTGCACTGAACTCTATTACATTGAGCCCCGATTGCATCAGTAGCCTCTTGAGTGACAGAATGCAGATTAGCTCTAATGACATACTCCACGTCTGCAGCCAAACTGCCTCCTGGGCACCATGACCATGCCAGCCCTGGGCCATCTGCTGGCTTACATGGCTGCTCTCTAAGAATAGACAAACAGTCACACTGTAGCAGAGGCAAACACACAGGCGTAGCAACAAGAACTGGCAAACGCGAGACACACACGAGCACATGAAACGGAAAAATGAAGAACAAAAAAAAAACGGTGGTGCCAGGAGAGTCGAAAATGTTACTCAGCCTGACAACCACCCTGCTGCTTCGATATTCACTTCTCTTTCTCATGTAGCCCAACTCAGCCTTTTCATTTCCATCAGCTTCCTAATGATACCACTTTCATTCTCAGGGCTGGGGATGAGCTGGCCATTAGCAATAGTCTTTCACTGCTTTTCTTACATCATTATTTATGCACCAGAGTGACAGTTCTGCCATTAGCATCCACAACAGCCTCTAAAGTGTTTCTTCATGAGTCAGAACTGCTTTTCGACCATCACGATGTTCCACAAAGAAAGCGTTAATAACCTTTGCCACGGCGATCTACATTTCTAGATGAGTAACCTCATTACAAATGAGACGTACAGTATGACTCAGATCACGACTCAGCGGCCTCAGCCGTTGAATCCAAACTGTTCTCAAACCAAAAAGACCCAACGGGTGCATCAAAATAGAACAATGTATCAGACATGTGAGACTTTACTGGAATAAAATTCCTTGAAGCGCTGGGTTTTATTTAACTGAAGCCAAAAAAAGCCACAGCGAGCCAGTGGGATGCACGGTTCGCTCAAATGAAAAATATGGGACTCTGACCTGTGCAGAGGACCAAACAGGTGCATCGATGACCCTAAAGTGACCCCTCAATGAGAAAACACGTCAAAATATTTGGCCTGCTGTAATCTCCCTTCATCAATACAAAGTCTCCAAATGAAAACAGCTTCATTAAACTGCGCACAGATGTTATGTGCGAAGACCGCTTCCAATAAATACACTCGGCAGAGGATCTTTCTGCCTCGTGACATGCAAGAGTGGCACTTTAGGATTAGCTGATCTGAGAGCTTTTGTTTAATGAATGGAGATGAGTTCAGGCTTTTTCTTTGCATGAATGGATAGATCCCATCAAAGAGATGACTCTAGTCCTTTATCTTCAAATAAGGGCACTTAAAGTTGAATTGGGGCTGTTTCAAGTTTGATCACTGGCATTTATGTGTGTATCCTTACATTTCTGAAGATGACATCATGCAGTTTGCTCATGTTCTGCAGTGTAAAAGACCACTGGTGTTGTCTTATCGTGTACAAGTGCTTGCATTTCACTCAAACAGCACTCTATCAAAATTGAGTTTCTGTCGTGTGTTTTATCTGCTTTATGGTAGTTGATGGTTTCCTGTTTGTCACTGAGGGCCTCATGGCAGACAAAAACCACAGCATTTACATCCGCACTAAAAAAAGTTTGCAGCTTAAAGGGGCACTCTACCAATTTTACACATGAATGTCAGTTCACTCGTCACGAGGGGTACTGCACTACTCCACCTGAGAAAACAGTTGCATGATGTTTTCTGTGGCTCTGAAGGGAGCTTTGTCAAGTCTGGGAATATAACCCTGATGATGTCATCGGGGTTTTCTCAGCTTGAGCCTGGAGACATCAATTCTTTAACAGAAAGCCTGCGTTACAAACCTTGGATATGGAGTTTGAAAGACGTGGACATTTACCTGGTAGGGCGGATATAATGAAAAATGCTGCCAAGCTGCATTATGGGAATTGTAGGATCCAGTGTTTGAATAACTAAAAGTCACTAGAAGTCAGCATATCTCAGCCTCTACTGCTTCAATTTTGACCTTTTTCAATTCTCTCCCCCAACTTTATGGAAGTACATTACTAAAATTACTAGAGTGCTCCTTTAAGAAACTATTATTATTTTATTCAGTTTCCCAGGGGCTATTTTTCATGTATTGTACTGTAGCAGTGCATAGTAAGGTAAAATAAGTAATTACTGTGCATCAGTGTCATTATTGTGTGTTGATAAGCTTCTGAAAGAGCGCACAAATCATTTGGCAATAAATCTCTCAGCTGTAACCATGACATTATTTTAGGCAGGACAAAAGTGAGAGACTGTGAAGTCTTGAAGTGAGAGAGCACTCAACAGATTTCTTGGAAAACATTGCCGCAAAATACAGCAGAATTTATTTTCTGTTAATTCTGAATGCCAGCATAGCTTAGTGGAGACCAGAAAACACAAAACTGCATTCTTGTCTGAACCTCAACCTTCACAGAAAAGTCATACATCATGTTAGCATTTCAAAAAGTATGTAAGATGTAAACATTTCACTGACAGACATCAATAACCACTATCCTGAAGCATCAGACCCACTTTGTTCCTTCCTTAAGCTGACCTGTAATCTAACCCTCCTGGAAAACTTACACAAAGTGTTCCCCCTTCCATCAGATACAATTTTCTATTTTGCTGTAACAGAGAATTCGCTTCCCACTCTGGACTCACACATAACTCAACACTCCCCTCCCAAGGCCTTCATTAAAATCCCATCAGGCACATCACATCCAACCCTACATTTAATATTCACTGACTAAAACTTGAATGTGCCAATGCCAGAAACAAAGCCTTCATTGTCTTCATGAGAAAGCCTCCTAAAAACCAAAGAAATTCAGTTTCCTTCCATCCACAAGCGCCACTTCACTTTTCAGCCCTGCTTTAAATTATATGAGAAAGTAGGTTTTTGTATGTTATTGTTTCACTCCCTGACAATGTCAATATGGTAAATATCCTGCAGAAAGGGAAAGAAAACGGGGGGTGAAGGAGACAGAGACGAAAAGAAATCAGTAAAATGATTCATGGCATGTGCAACATGTAATTAGTGCAGATGAGCCAACTGTTTAAATGGTGTGGTTGATGACTGACGCTCTACATAAGGAACTGGGCAACGTGGGAGCATTTTATAGTTGACCATAATTTGTTTTCAGTTCTGGATTCAGAGAACAGTTCATCTCATCAGTTTTAATGTGAACGCTATACACTCGTGCTGCTGTTTTGCTCCACCTCTGTGAGGAACTGTTTGGAAAATCCTGCTGCCGTCATGCAGGATGCAGTTACAAGGAAACAAGACCTCAACAATAATGAAGTACTCTCTTATGTTCTCTGTTACAGAGACATGGAATTGAACTTTGTTGCATTGAGACACATCAGAATACCAAATGAGTGATTGGATGGAGAGATTCAGTCTTTCAAACTTAACAAAGCAGAGGTGTGACTTAATTTTCGAAGAAATCTAAAACAAATTTTTCTGGCGATGCTTGCAGCCGAACAAGGTACTTGGTTTTCTTCCCTTCCCTGCCGTCAGTCTGTCTAAGCATATGTTCAAAAGCTGTCCAGTCGCTCCTTAGGGGGTTGTGCTTTTGGAAAAGAAGGTATCATGTCTGTTCTTTCACTCACACACCGTTACTGTCAGCTCTTAAACACTGTCTGCTATTTGAAAGCTCTGTTATATTTTTTAAAAACATGGTTCCCATGAGGTGAAACCCCCTGAATCTCTGCCATGGTGCAGTGCAGTTGCATATTTCCCTTTCCTGAGTGTGTCTGTGTGTGTGTGTCTATGCAAGTGTGTTTCTCTGTTACTGTCCTCTATTTTTCCTCTCTTTTTTTCTCTCTCTTTTTTCTTAAACCGGAGATGACATTTCCACTGGCCCGTTGGTGGCTCCCTCAAAAGAGGAAGAGATCGTTAAGTTTTATGCCTGCTGCTGTCTGGATGAGATGGATGGAGGGTCCAGAAAGTCGACGGCAGCACAAGAGTTGACTGACAGTCATAAGTGTGTCACATGAATACAGGATTAACATATGCACAGTTTAGTATCATCTAAAGATTTTATGAAGTAGTTTTATGAGTACGGTCAGGTAAAGAACGAGAGTCTCAAATGAGAAATATAACGTGTCATCTTGGGACACAAGCACATTAAGCACATGTCACCGCTCATTTCAAGTTCAATTTAAACACTTCACTACCATTTCCAGTGCCATTCTAATTGCTTATTTACCTGATAATGAGTAATGGCACTAATACATTTAATGGAACACAGTGTGAGATAATAGTGGATTACCCCCAACTGTGACAATAAGACACACAATCTGTCATGCAGAGCAGTGCAGGCGTGACCTGCTGTACCCTGCAGAGACAAGTTCAGACGGTAAAAGCGACAAGTTGACAGCGACATGTTTCACAGGAAAAGCTAATATTAGAAAATGTAAAAAGATATCAGCCACAAAAAGTATAGCTGGGTAGAAAATAAACTCCTCTGTCATGTCAGTAAGTGATTAGATAAGATGTGTTTTTTTTTTCTTTTGTAAAGTTGACATTTTGATTAAAAGAATTATAATTTTTGATCAAATTTGCAAAAAATAAATCCCTAATGCTGAACATAAAGTAGAAGACAGCAAATCAACAATAACTACAAACACAGTTAGCTACAGTATATTGAGACCTGGCAATCGCTCTTTGGTATGCATGTCTTCAAAGAAACAGAAGACAAGACTTTGAATCTTCTGTGCCCAAATCACAGGTGCATTGGTCAAAAAGTGTGAAAGTATTCACGTCGGGGACTACAGTCAAAATAGTGACACAGCACAGGCCAAACACATGAACAGCAGACACAAGTTTAAATTGACAAGAAGGATATGATACTATAATGTGGCAGTTACAGTCTTGATTTACGGCATTAGCTTAAAATTTCCTTTTCCCTTCAAGGTCCCTTTCCAAGAGGTGTTAATATTATTTTGTCTATACCCTGTGATGGTCTGATATTGGGCCAACCACAATGCTGAAGTTTCTTTCTTGAATCTCCATGAAAGCCAGTTTTTTGCCTGGTGTGGTGACTTCAGTGTCAAGTGTATGCGTGTTTTTAAACAGGAGCACAGGCCTCTAACTTAATGCTACACTGCGTTCTGTTTGAGGGAGATAACACAACGGTGTGTTTACAGTAGGTAGTGACAGAGTGAGGTCGACAGAAGGGAGCTGGGAGGGTAGAGGAGGTTCTCACTGGGCTGTCATGTACATCCAAGAGGAAATCCCTCTCACTCAATCCCTCATCCGTACTTTGAAACCAAAGGAACGCGGCGATTGAAAATTCTGACGTGTTTCTCCACCACAACAACTCCCTGCCGTGTAAGACGATGAGGTTGGGTGAGTTTCGATGACGGCTACAGCCGACACAAACATGCACGGCGGCACGTCAGAAAAAGGACTAAAGAATGCTACTGGCCCACTTCATCTTTCCGCCTTGTCACTTGTGTCGGCCCACTGAGAATGCGACCCCTGGCCTAACGGGGAGCAAAGCAGATGGTCCTGCTCGGGGGCTGAAACACAGCTCTCCACACGGAAACTTCTGGTAGTGTGGATAAAGACCTGTCGCGAAACACCTCAAAAAGACTGAAAGAGTGAGAAGAGATGGAGATAAAGAGCTGTACATGGAGGGTCACCGAGGTAAAGGGCAGGACCAGGGAGAGATGAGACGTGAGATAAATGCTACAATAACAGTGACGGGCTGAAAAACACAACAAAAATGAGCATGGTTTGGATCGATGGCTGTAAGCAGAGACTGAGAAAATGAAAAAGGAAAGCCCAACGCAGCAGGGCAGCCATTGTGGTGCTGACTACAACTGCAAGAGCCTGCTGTTCTGGGCAGCTCTCAATACTGTAGGCTAACTGACCGCAGCCGTAACTCAATGCCCAAACATTTCTGAGAAACATGGAAGGGGAACAAGGAGGGTCCAGCCGCAGACCCATCCACAGCTGCAGTAGAGGAACTGGTACAGGGTAAAGGACAAACAGAGCCCATGCTGCAGTAAATCACAACCACCAAGAATGAAGTGGGAAGGGGGCCAGCTGGTTCGAATACTTCAGCGCTGGGTGCTGCGTAGCGCTTAATGAGAGGAAATGAGAAGCATCGCACTGTTCGGAGCTGACTTCTGCACTTGAAGACGGTTCTTTTTTCTCAGAGTCGCATCACTAACTTGTCCATAAAACGTAGCGCTAATTACCTCTCTTCATTAGTTCACCATTTTACTTTACTTTGAGGCCAAGTGTATGAATCCAACTGTGAATAGAAACAGAGGAAGAAATTCAAGAGATACAACAATGAGTGGACCACACTGTTATATCAGGAGTGTGGTCTAAGATGCCTGCATTTCTAAACTTCCTTGTAAAAACCAAAGGATCATTTGCACAATTAAATCTGTGGTGACATTTAAGAGCTTTCATTTCATAAAATAACAAGTGTTTGTGCAAGTCAGAAACCAAATTCTGTAAATTCCCATCATCATCCCAGAATCAAAAACACTGTGAAGGGTGACCTATAATGCCTTGAGGCATAATACTGCCACAGCGCTGTAGACGAGAGCACCACAGACCTCCGCCCTCCCAGTGCTGGCAGGCCCACAACCTGTCACCTCTGACAGGACATGACATGTCTGACTTCCTCCCTTCTGTGACATACATGTAGGACAGAAAACATCCTCCCACTGTGGGCAGCTGGAGTGATACACAGTACAAGTGTTTGTTTCCTGTTGATTAACTATTGTATTTTACAAAAAGACTGCTAGTTCATCATTTTATACTTTGATGTGCTGATGAGGGAAACCCAAAGAGTAACATTACATAAGAACTACATTCTTCACTTGCTCATGGAACAGGAAGAGACGACCATAGGAGACTATATACACATGGAAACAATTAGCTTGAGGACTATGAAGACATACTGTAATGTGGGAAAGAATATTTTCAGACAAACAGTCTGGTTGTTTACAGTAAAACATGCTCACGCCTCTCTCCCTCTCAGCTCTGCTGCCTTCAGGGCAAATTCTTTGGTCAAAAACATGGGCTGAAAGTGCACTGAACTGTGTAACATAATGGGAACAACAGGTTAATTCTATACAGGGGTGGATTTCGCTTTGAAGAGTCAGGTTTGAAGTCTTTGCACCTGCAGCACAAAATGTCTTCTTGGCATTTAAGGTTTCTTGAAAATGGTATCTCTGACAGGACAGGACCGATAATGATATCAGGCGTTGAATCACAGCGAGAGAAAAAGCTCCAGTGTGAATCTATTTCATGCCGCTGGTCCCAAACATTCCTAATGAAGTGTTTATCTGTGGTTGATTGAATTACTTATTATCAGCGAGCTGATGTGATTAGCAATACGCAAACAATGGCTGAGTGGCTTTAACTGCCGCCTATTGTGAAGCATATTGTAATAATGCTTTATGTAAATCAGATATGAGGCAGCATTAGGAATTTGCAGTATCAAATATAATGTGGGCTAAGCTCCAGCACACTGACACTGCAGGCTGACTACTGTGGGAAAATAAATCCAAATTAATTTCTTAATTCAATAATGCTCTGTTGGTGTTGTGATGCTGTTACAGTGACTTGAGGGTAGTGCATTTTATTCATGGTGTAGTCTCAGTGTGCAAGGTCAAATGCATCACTTTGCTTGTCAACTACTGTATGGAGATACAATGTGGCTGGTAGGTGCAAAGCAAGGGTATCTACAGCATCTCTGATAATACCTCCACATGACTAGGCTACAAATGAAGCTTTCTGCTCCATTTGTAGTCTTTTTTATGTTACTCTAGCTAAGACTTGACTAGGATTTCTGGGTGCAGCATCCAACAAAGCAACTCTTCAGCCACCGTACTGCAAACTGCATAAAACTAGACCATGTGACGCACTGACAACATGGAACATAGCTGATATTTCAAAGCTTTTCTGGCCTCTAGGGCACAAAATTACAGCTAAGTGACTAACCACAACCTAATTTTCTTCCCACCAGAAGCAACTGACAAGACTTAGAAGGAGAGAGGAGTTCTAATACTATTCCCTGAGGAAGAGCGAAGCTCAAACTGAAAATACGACCTGTTCGACTCTTCAACTCCCCTTGAACTTGGCAACAACTCTCTGGAGAGCGGACACAAGGGATTGTCAAAATTAAATCACGTCAAAACAGCTTGGCTCCATCAGTGCCTGGCTAATCCACTGCACTGGATCAAAGTCAGGCTGGAAACTCTGTCTGATGTGACGAGAGCTGAGGCTAAAGGAGAAAACATGAGTGGAGAGAGCCCTGAGACCTTAAAGAGTAATAGGGGCTATCCTGATTGGTCAACACTCTGTCCCATTATGGCAGATTGATTATCCATGCATGCTCCAGAGATGAAGACACAATGGGAGGGAAAGGGAGAAAGAAAAGGAGAGGGGAGGAGGGGAGAGAGAGAGAGCGAGAGTGTGTGTGTGTGTGTGTGTGTGTGTGTGTGTGTGTGTGNNNGGGGGGGGTAGTGCTCACCCCCCAAACTCTCCACAATGGCTGAACAATGGGAAAGCATAGACATAAAAAAAATAAAACAAATGAGAAAGTACAAGGCCTGCAGGCTAAATTAAGGGTTTTCTACAGATCTCCTGCCAAAAACACACTCTCCACCTCTCAGCCTCAAAACTTCATTTTCTACACAGCACACATGAGACACCTGGCAAACTAACTTTGACACCAACAGCCTCAGAGCACCAATACATCTCCCCCCTCCTGTTTCTCTCACCCTCTCCCCCTTTATCTCCTTTCTCCAAAATCATCCACAGTTCTCCTTATAAGACAGAAAAGCACACGGCAAACGTAAAAATCAACAACTCACCCAACCCTTTCCTCTCTCCTTCTCTTCACTCTCTTCCTCTCCTACTCTCTTCCTCTCTCAATCACAGCTCCAGCTGGTGAGGCTGTACTGCTGCTGCTCCCCTAGCCACGCCCACAGCTCAGTCATGTGACCGCCATCCCAAGTGGCTAGGGAGGCATTCAGCAGCCACACCCCTCATTCAGAGAAAGTGAATGGAGAACATTGTGGATGCAGCAGGCTATCTCAAACCATGTGCGATTAAGTAAATCCACTAGAGGAGAAGCTGTGTGTGTGTGTGTGTGTGTGTGTGTCGGATTAATCAAAATGAAAGACAGTGGGAGAGTGTGTTTATGGCAGAATACAGGAACATTTATTTTCATTATTTTCTCAATGTGTGTGCCTGTGTGTCCCAATATCCTTTCACTTCCCTGTCCTCGTGTGTGTCCATCTGCTCTCTCTCTCTCCCACTGCTTTGTTTCACAGAGGACGATATTAGATTGTGTGTGTGTGTGTGTGTACACGTGTGTGTGCCCTGAAAACATTTGGTCATTTCCCTCCCTCGATCCTCCAGGGCTCTCTCTCTCTTCCTCTCTGACAAACACACACACACACACACACACACACACACACACACACACGTCTCCATCTGTCAAAACTGTGGTAAAACAGAACATGTCTAAGTTTGGGGGGGGGGCATCTTTAAAGGTATAGTTGGCAAATACGCTTATTTATTGTCTTGCTAAGAGTTAGATCAAAAGATTGATACCATCCTCATATCTGTGCACTGAATATGAAGTTAGAACCAGCAGGCATTTAACTTAGCTTAGCATAAAGACTGGAAGCAGGGGGAAACAGCTAGCCTAGCTCTCTCTAAAGTCTTAAAACCCCTCCTGCCAGCACCTCTAAAGCTCAATAATTAATGACAATTTGTGTTTTTTATGGGAGGGTTATGTGCTGGACTAATTTTTTGGCTGGGTGAAGTGACTTCCTGGAGTCTCTGCAGGTTGCCTGGCAACCTCACGTTGATGAAAAGACTCAAAGATCCAGGCTAGCTGTTTCCCAGTTTCCAGTCTTTATGCTAAGCTAAGCTAACTGTCTCCAGGCTGTAGCTTTGTATTTAAGGGACAGACGTGAGATTGGTATCAATCTTCTCATCTAATTTTCGCCAAATGATAATCATATAATAATATGAGCATATTTTCTGATGTCAAACTATTCCTTTTATAGATAAGAGTTCCTTACTAAAAACCAAACATACCCGATTGCCATCGATGGTTTCACATGCTCTGTGCTGCTGTCTCTATTTTTATTTTTCAGTGCTGACCTGCTGCCACTCAGCTTACAGACATGTGAGATACTCGTGTACCAACAACTTGAGTGAATCAAGCTGCACTGAAGTCAATATTGGCTGCAAAACAGATGAAAGTGGTTCCAAAACCCAAATGTTCTCTGGAAATATCTATTGCTCTGGTGTGCTTCCTGTGTCCCAGTTCACCCACAACAGAGAGATTCACATTTATCACAGCCAACCCGCTGACTGCAAAATACTAATGCAGTCGGCATGTGAAAAGATGTTTTCTAAGAATAGTTTTTATGATTAAAGAAAGATTCTGGTCATAAAATGGATTTGATCTTGCCCAACTGGAAGGAGCGAGTGATTAATTTGTTCCTTTGTTGATATGGCTCTACTTTTTTTTCCACCAGCATACAGACTGAAGGCCTGAGAGAGAAGGTTTTCATGACACTCAGCAGAAAATGCTTCCTTCCTGTCAAAGCTGGAACTGAATCTCACACTTGGCGGTGGTTTCGTTGTGAAGGTAAATGTACAGAAGCATGATTGCGTCTATCTGTGTGTTTATATCAGGTAATCTGTGCTGCACATTATTGGAACATATACGTTTTATAGGTATCCTGTGCTGTTGAAAATCATGCACTTGACTTGATTTAACATTTAGATTGATTTTACACAATTAAACAATTGGAGATTAGCTTCCCATGTTCAGATTGACAAACTGATTTCATGTCAGTAAAGTAACACAACCTGCTCAGCGAGATATGTTTTACAATCATGTCTCTTGTGGATGAGCAGCAATATGGATCCACAGCTATTTGGCTTCATAATTTAAACATTTTGATGGGTTAGGTTCAACTATCACTCCTCTAGCTTGTCAATATTTTATAAGCTAGTAGGGTTATTGATAGACCCACTGCAGAAATTCAATTAAGTCTAGCAATGGACTTTCTCTTGGCAAATTATTTTGTCTCGAGATAAGGATCCTAAATCTGCCACTGGCAGTTTCCAGTGTGGAAACAGGACAAAAAGTAAATGTTTTTACTGTCCCGCAACCCTGAGGAACAGCCTTTTTGGGGTTCTGGGCAAAAATTCTGACACATTCCCGCCGTATATCTCTTTTCAGCAGAGAAAACATTTTCCATATATCTCTCACTAAACAATAAACAGTGCTGTCAGTGAAACCCATGACCCACCACCAGCTGAAGTTGCCATTTCCTCTTGTGAGAACCAGAGATCAAAGGAGAGGTCTGCTGTATGTTAGGAGTGTTATTTTATTAGTCATCATCAGAGCCTAAAAAGCAGCTTTGAGCAAAAAACTGATGGCAAATAAATTCAATTAGAATCCAAGCTTGGTGATTAACTATGTAAGGCAGGGGACGCGCAATGTGTGTGTTTGTGTATGTGCATGCAATTTTTATGTGAAATAAGTATATACAGCATCATACGGTTCCCTGTTTACATTATACATAGTCCTAGTAGAACAGGTACTTCTTCACTAACAGATTTTAGAAAACAGCGTAAGAAAACTGTTGTTCAAGTGAGGTATCCCTTTGAATGTCCTTTCATATTTTAATTACAAAACTCAACCAGGAGTCCGATTTTTTTGCAGTGAAGTCATGTACTGCTGCTCTGCAAAGCTCATATTTAGGGATTTTAGTTGTGTTTCATTATTTTTTTCTTTTGAAACACAGTGGCCCTTTAAACTCAAACCACTCAAACATTTGGTAGCGTCAAATCATGAGGTAACCGAAGACTAATATGCGGTGATGACTGGCATGCCGTGAGCCCCATTAGGGAACTCTATGATTGGCCCAGAGGTCAGGGCTGATTGCCGAAGGCCACCAAATCAGGGCAGAGCGCATATGGAGCTGATTAAAAGAGTTACCTCCATGACTCAGCAGACCGAGTGACTCAGTGACACATCCTCACCGAGAGATGGGGGAGAGCTGCAGGATGGGCAGAAAGGAATAAGAAGGAAGGGAAAGAGGAGGCAAAGAAAAATAGAGATGAAGGACGGGTAGGAGGAGGACGAGGTGGGGGTGGGGGTGGGTCCTTGGAAGAGTAAGGCCCAAGAACCAGAAGGGGAAAGAGGAAGAACATCTGGCTTGGCCTGGATATCTACAGGGAAGATAGCCGGGCCTTTCGGAGACTTCCTGTTGTGTGTGTGTTTTTNTTTTTTTGTGGTTGCTCCGCTCCCCTGTGGTGCAAATGGAGACAGCATGTGTGTGATGAGTGAGGATAGTTTATCTCAATACCCCTAAAGTGGCCTCTAAGACTCAACCTCCCCGTCTGGCTGAAATCACTGAACATACATTAACAGTACAGATGGATTAATCCGTGTGTATATCTTGAACTACTTCACATGTTGACAGCAAAATACTTCACTCCTCCAGGTTTATTCCTCAGACCCCAGCTTGCACATTTTACCTCAAGGCTGCAATAACTCAGGCCTGGGTTTGCTTTTTCATCAGCTTTTTACTGTAAAAACTCTGTGCTGTTTTTATAATGATGACCGCAAAGAAGATAGACTGGCCAGATTTTGTGGTTTGAGGGAAGAAGTACAGTGTCTTTTAGTCTGCTTTAATCCAGCAAAGCTTTCCCAGCTGCCCTGCTTAATACTGAGTGCTAGCATCAAGGACTTAAAAAGACAGAGAGAACAACAGTTGTCTCTCTTGCCTCCACGGAGTCTAAAACAGTCAAGATCCCCCACAGACACAAAAGACAACTAAACAGATACTTACAAAGGGTTTCCATCTTCTGGCTGTATATTTCACTGCAAGTAGAAGTCATCTCTCCTGTCAGCCCCTTTCTCTCTTTTCCCTCTCTCGCCTCCATTAGGATTTAACAAGAAAAAAAAAAACTCAAGGAAAGAAAGCTTCTGAATATTTCCCAGCCTCTAAGTTTTGTCTATGTGGCAGCTGCTGTTAAATCCTTTTCTATTCCGTACATGAACAAGAGCTAAACTGACTAACTACGCTTCCCGATGCACACACACTCACCAACATGTACTCTCTATTTCTGATGTTCAGGAGGCAAAGCCTTCCCTGATGAACAATAAATACAGAGACTCCAAGGGATCGGCCTTCTGGGGAATCCCTGGCCCCTTGCTGGATCTGCGGGGGCGAGGGACAGGGATGACTCAACTCCAAAAACGAAGACGGAAGGAGCACTGTGATTAAACTCTTTGTGCGGTCACTGCATGTCTTCCAGAAACATCTAGCCCAGTTATGATGCTAATTATCTATAATAGAAACCTTCCATGTGCAGAGACAGGGAAGCAGAGATCATGAGCAATCATCTTTTTGAATTGGTGTTGCATTCAAAGTGTGTTTGGAAGTACTTCAGTCTTCCACCAAATACTAGATTTTAGTTTGCCAGGGCGTAACACAGAGTAACTTATCTGAGGCACCTTGCCCTTTCCCCCAAATCTTCAGTTGTAAGCACGCTTCCTCCATCTGTCTCCTGTTCTACTGAGTGATGTTGATGTCTGCAGTCTGCTGTGTAGCATCACAAAACATTTCACTGCATCAAGGCTGGAGGTGAGAGTTCACGCAAAACTCTCAGATGATGATGGCATTCTTCGAAGAAGCTAATTGCCCGTAAACCACAAAGCTGCAGCCATACTCTCATAAATCCCTAAATTATCACTGCAAACCTTGGTTATGGCATAAGATCTAGTCTCAGATCAGCACTGCTTTTGCACGCTTTTAAAGTCTGTGCCAATTATTGCAAAGTTAAGACTTGAGTATCCTTAATGATTCAAGAAAAACTGCCTGTACATTCCCGACTGAGGGACCAGTCAGTCATCTGAGCAGCACATCTGCACAAGCATCACTTGGCTAATCTAAAACATTCATCTGTGAGGTGTGAGGGTACTTAAGCGCAAAAGAGGCAAAGAAGGTTATTATGAGAAAATGTATATATTACCTCCCCTCTGCCTGCATTGAATTGTTACCCAGTGCTATGTTAAACAGTAAATGTTTTAAAGTTTTTTTTTTTCCCTTTTGGTTTATCTTTACACTGTGCTGCCTACTGTATGTACTGAGAGCTTCCCCACTGAAATAGAGATGAAAGTTTGCACAGTTGAATTTCACATCTACAGAGCTGACAGCCTGGAAACAGAGTAAATGGCACTGAAATGACACTTCAGCATCACTTCATCACAGCCCAGTGGACCACGATGTTTTTACAGTAACTTGGTAACACACGTCTTGTCGGAGTGAAAATGTGATTTTAGTCTTATTTATGTCATTTCAAGACTCATGCATCTGTAGTCTCAGGATTGATTTTTTATTTATGGAAATAATCTGAGTTGTATTTCAGCTTTGCAAGTAAGTATCTGTATTGTCTTTAGTTCCATAACACAAATGGTGCAGACCAGCTTCTGCGCATGGTTTCCACTTAAAGGGGAACTCCCCCGATTTTACACATCAATGTCTGTTTACAGAACTTAGGTAGTTCTACTGCATGTGTGAAAGCTGTATAAAGCATTTTGTGGCTCCAGAGAGCGCTGCATGAAATCTGATAAATTACCTCAAGCGACTTGAGTCAGCATTGTTGGAGCTGAAAACTACAAGTCTGAAAATGAATAAAATCTATAGCCCCGCTCCTCATCACATCTCATCTCAGAGATCACATTAGCCGCTACTAAGATAACACAAACATAACTCTGATGAAACTGTCTCAGGTTGAGTTGCATTGTCGGTAATGTAGGCGGTAAGGAAGAGGAATGCATGGAATAAGAAAAGACGATATCTCTGGTTCTGCTTCATCGATTTTGATCCTTTTTTTAAGCTGTCCATCCATCGTCCATCGAGTCCAGAAATGCTGCAGGAGTGCAATGCTAAACCAGTGAAGTATCTTTAAGCAGGCAAAGGTTTGCAACCAAAACACAGCGTTGTGTTTATTGCTACAGAATCTGTACATGCAACGAAATTCACACTAATACTAATTCAAATTTATTAGCTATTATGTGCATGGAGTAACAACACTGTGACATATTCCTGATCTGCTGCACTGGTTTATATGACCGAACAAATTGGGAAAAGACACTCATAATGATCAAAACGAGGACATAATTGAGACAACATCATGGTGAATCAACAAATCACCTTTAACCTGGTGTTAAATGGCCAAAAGCTGCTATATCGTAGAGTAGGACACGCACACGCTGCCTAATCAGTTGTAGTTGTGGGTGTAACATAAGGGACAAGACTGGACCCTCTTATTTTTCATTTTCCACACACGGTCACTTCAGACAGACACACACCCTCGCACAAGAATCCCTCTGCCCCCTCATCTACTCTCATCTACTCATTTCAGCAGATGGCAGGACTGTGGCGCAAATGGCCATCTGTCTGTCCACACACACACACACACACACACACACACACACATACACCCTCACACACACAAAACAATTATTGTTTTTCCAGTATGTCCTCTATCAGCCAACAAGTGGGCCAAACATCATTAGCAGAGAATGTGGAGAAAAACCAACCTCATATGAACCTTTCTTCTTCATTAAAACCACTCTGGGTGTAAATATAGACGGTTTGAAGATGATCCCATTGAGAAAGACAGACCGACCAAATTCACAAATTTCACATTGTATGAGTATTCAGTATGTTTTATGTTACTTCTGTGTTTTTTCTTGAGTAAGACATTTGCATTGCAGGTCTGTTAAATTAAGTACTTCATAAAGTATTAATCCTTCATTTTCCAGGTCAGCTATGTTTGATTGATGACACTGAAAAACCACTGTATAGCTCATGCCGGCATGGTGTTTTGTTTTTCGTTTTTTCATTTCAAGACCCGACACTACTCTGGCTTCATTTCTTCATTTCCATGGCCAAGATAAGGGACATGATTTTCCCATCAGTTTCCTGGACAAAGGAACCAAAGCGGAGTCTCATATCTGGATAAACAGGAGGAGGGATTCAGCCGGAGACGACCAGTTAAGTGAAGATAATGTCAGCTGAGACTAAACGTTATCTCAGTTTGCTTCATCGAGCTCTGATGGCCCATATCCTACTATTTGTCTTTTATCTTATGGTGATGGAAAAGGTTGATAAGGGTGGTTTGTGTGTGCCTATCCAATGTTGTTTTGTTAAACTCCCTGTGAGGACAAAGTGTGATCATTATGCCAGAAGTCACGTCCCCAGTGCGACGAGAGGAAGTGAGGGTGTGAATGTGCTGTAACATGTATGTGCTTTTACATGTATGTAAAGGTGAAATGCGTGAATGTGTTGGCTTTGCGGCATGCGGGAGAAAGTGAATGAAGAGGGGGGCATTTACTGCAGTTGTGGGATTTGGCAAGATGACTAAAGAGGACAAAGGTCTTTCTGCAGTGGTGGGAAACTTCTTTAACCCTTGACTTCCCCCAGATGCTCAATGTAAACTTCAACTTCCGAAAGCCTTATCTGGGGGAGAGGGGAACTGTGTGTGTGTGTGTGTGTGTGTGTTTAAGTCTATTTATCTGGGGCAGAAGGGCTGTCCCTTTCCCATTTCTCTCAGCTCCACCCTCTTCCTCTTCCAATGTAAGATGTTCATAAAAAAAGAAAAGGAAAACCTTTCATGTCCAGTTTTTTTTAGTGTCTGCACACTTCAAAGAGCTGCAAGACATTGTTTTAACGAGTGTCTATCCTAGTGATATATTGGAGTGTTAAAAACTTTAATGAAACAGGAACGGAAAAAGGCTGACATCTGTGTGTTGGATGCATTTCTGCAATAATACACCAGTGTGGTCCGAGCTTCTGACCCTGAAGTTGTTTGGGATAGCTTTATCAAGCTCAGTCCTCTGACATAGAGGACGGCAGTACTAAAGATAGCATGTTTCACTTGGAGTTTACTTTGTATTTCCAAATACAGCTTTATTTCACCTGCAAGCCAGGTTCAGTGTCTGCACAGATTTCACCTGTCACACACTGCCTCCTGGTGGCTTTTTTAGGAAGCACACCAACAGTGAAAGTCACATTCAAGATAATGAGAAGCGACACTTGTCACTGTTATCACTGTGGGACATTTTTCAACTGAAAAGACAGACGTAACAGTCTGGAGGCTCACAGACTTCAAGTGAGCAAAGCTGAACACTATTTGGCAGCTTAGTCAAAGACACAGTCAGGGACAATCTGTGCCTCAGAGTAAGAACTTCATATTGTGATCATCTTACAGCAAAGACACAAAAAAGTGTCCTAGAAAAAAGTGAATTCCTTTCTATCTTCACATAATTTCATGTCGATACTTACTATGATGAACCATGAATTTTTAATAAATGTTTACATCTAGCTAAAAAACGTGGTTCTGATGGACTAGATTACCAGGCTATTGATATTACCTCTGCTGTGATTGTCTTCATCAAACTACTCAGTTCTTGCTGGAACAGCTGACATAAATTAGTCAGTGAGGTATTACCCAATTTTCAACTGTTTCCTTTTTCACCCATCAAATCCACTGATTTAATTACTTGTACAATGTGCGAATGTGGGAAGTGGTGCTGATTATGATTCTGAAACAGTAATTGGGGTTTTGACATTTCAGAGGGATGACAGGGGGCCTAGTGGTTTACGGACCTTTGCACAGTCATAATGTCAGAAGTTCAATTACTGCAACTTTCACTTTATCAGTTGAAAAAGTGAAGTCCTACATGATCACCCCTGTGTTGCTTGCTTTGAGAGCTTTAAAAATTTTTAGACACGAAGCAAGGCTGAGTGATGTGGTTGAAATCATTATCACAATATTGATGAGGATCCAAAGCAATGCGTTGTTTCACTGTATTACATGACACCAAACTCTTCACATGATTTGATTTAATTACAGCTTGCTCTGAATCATTAATTTGGAAAACTTTGTAGACCGGTAACCTGATAAGACTGTATCATCAGAATAAGATTCCATTAAATTTAATTGTGCGAACAAGAAAAGACAGACAGAAAGATAAGGTGGAATACTAAACCCTTGGGGATTGTTTTGAACTTGTTTTGGACTAACTCTTAACGAGTGTGACCGCTGCAGAGCCTCAGCCACATTATGCAACTTAGCAATGATGTTATTCTCAGTTAGCAACAGTTCCCCGTCACAAGCACATCGGCAAAATCTCGCTTTCCTTTTCTTTTGCCTCTCTCCCTTTTTCTTCTGGGTAATTAGCCGACAGGTCACACTGAGTAATGGTCTGGGATCAGTCCAGAGTAATTACACTGGGAGAGGACTGACCTCGGATATGCCTTCGCCTGAGGGTTCCTGTATGTGTATGTGTGCGTGCGGGCTTGTGTAGGTGTGTCGATGACAGACAACAAAAGTAAGACAAAAAAATTTGAGATGAAGAAAATGTGTGTGTGTGTGTGTGTGTGTGTGTGTGTGTGTGTGTGTGTGTGCCCTTTCCTGACCTATGGACAGGCAGAGACAAATCACCCACCGCCCTCCATTGGCCCCTCCTCCCTACTTTCAGAAGGTCAATCCAAATAAAAGACAAATGGCTTTACTTGCTCTTTCTTCCATAATGACTGCACCTCAATTAGGAAAACAAATGTACTACAAATAATCTGTTTATTTAGACAACGTAAGGACAAATTCCAGATCAGAAAACAGAATCTGCTAGGTTCAAATTAGGACATCTCTTTTGTTCTTCACCATCACGAAAACAGGAAGACAGGACATGAAGTGACTCCCCAGTAACACCCTTTAAATTCCTTAAAGCAGAAAGCAGCACTATCTATACTGCAGCCTTGATTTCCTCTCCACTCTCTTCAGAGCTGTAACGGCAACCCAGCTGAGCTGGAAAGACAAATCTGTGGTGTTTGAACATCTTTTTTCCTCCCATATTTCACAATAAAACACTAAAGGAGTTGCTTAATGAGGTTACTATGACCCCAACAATAACCTACCAGTCCCATCATCCCAGCGATGACTACACTAGTTATGGTCAACTTCTCCAGCTAATGACTTTGCCACAGTTGCATTTGATAAACTATTAATTGTTTTAATAAGTAATGCCAAATATTCACTGGTTCCAAATGCTCAAATGTGAGCATTTGATGCTTTTCTTGTTATATGTGATACGTGATATATGTGATCACCTTGACTTTAGGAAATTGTGATCACTGTTTTCTGACATTTAATAGACAAAATGATTAATCGTGAAAGTAATCGGCAGATTAATCGATAATGAAAATAATTGTAAGTTGCAGCCCTATATTAATCCCCGCCCTTCAGCCACTAGGTTCCTGCAAGAACAAAACTAATTTGGCTCAGAAAGGGTCTCCAGGTGAAACAAAGTTTGTCAAATTTGAACGCTGCTCTGAAAAGCGTTAAGAAATGTGTTATTTCTGACCACAGGTGGTCTACAAATCTCTGTCTAAAGATGTTAGATAGAGCTCTTTCTGCAGTGTTTGATAGATTGATGAACAGCAGGCCTGCCTGTCAAGATAAGGTTCCCCGTCTGGCTGAACACACAGGAGTGGACAGATACCAATCACAGAGAGTCTGGTTTCTGTAGCCTGAAGTGAACCTGATGGTCAGGTTTTTCTTTGTCATTTTCTTTGCACGTGCTACAGCAATCTAACATCGCTTATCACATCAGTTTGAAGTTATAACATAAAGATTCTGTGCCTGCTTCTTCCAGCACTTGAAGCTATATCACGGTTAAACTAAGTGAAATCTTAAAATCTATTTTTATGGCTTCTGGATGTCTTGTATGTCATTTTATACACATTTCTCTGCAACTGAATTGAACTGACGATTTAATATATTTGGAAACGTTGGCATCTTGACTAAAATTTAAATGCCTTGGGCAATGCTTGTCTAACATAAGTTTACCATGATATATCAATCAAACGATCCAGTAGATTAATCAGGATCAGAATCTGAATCACAATCAAATTTATTGCCAAGTAGGTTTGCACATACAAGGAATTTGACTTAATATATTGGTGCATGACATATAAACATAGTATAGTAAGTAGAAAAATATAAGGAAAAGGTGACAGCAAGTACTGCAAGTCAGAAGCATAGCTTAAATATATAAAATAGACAATAAAAATAGATATTATAAAGGGGTTAATATACTGTAGGACTGTAGAATTAAAATTTTTTTTCTGACTGAGGTCTTTCAGCCACAAAATATGATGTATTAGTGTGTATTAGTGTGTATTAGTGACCTTCCAGCGATCGCAGTACACTCCACAGTGTATGCGTATGAGTGTCCACAGCCCTTTTCACTCTGACCTTTTGCATAAACACCCCAGTGTAGCTCACGCTCTGCAATGCTCAGATCAAAGTACACGGGGATATTTGCTAGGAAGCTGACTGACTGACTTAGATCACATGACCCCTGAGAGAGGAAACGCACTGCGGTGAGGTCACACAGCAGGGGAAACAATCACGCTGACAGAACATGGAAGGAAGCACAGGATACTCTATGTGCTTGCGTGTGTGTGTGTGTGTGCAAAAATGATGTGTGATGTCATTTCCTCCAGGAAAAACTGAATGGGCAGGAAAGCAGCTTATCTCATAGACTCCCAAAAACACAGCTGACAGCCATATGGAAAAATAATAACACACCACTAAATAATCTTTGCTTGTAGTGTTGCCAACAGCTCCTCTTTTCATCCAGTTTTTATTTGTGTCACAGAAGAAAATCGATTAAAAGCACTACAATAGGGGCAAATAATCATTTGGCAAACCAATTTTTCTTCACATACCAAGAGAACAATGTGTATTCATGCCTCGGATATAACGTGGGCCTAAGTGGCAGGTACATTACAGTAATTTCAAGTCATTTCATTCAGCTCTCTTGATAATGTGTTAGAGCAGAGCAGGGTGGGCCCAGTCAGAGCCCCTGGGCCCTCCAGGCAGGTCACCCTTCATTTAGACCCCTATTAGGGCCTCTCTCTGTGGACAAATAAGTGGCTACCACCCCCATAATCTAGGAGAGAACCACGTAAAACCGTCAGCACACACACAGACTAGAAATTTATAGTCATATGAAGTAGAAACATTCTGGGCACAACATGACACACTGAAGTGCAGACACACGTAGACGGACACTGGAACAGTGAATATACTGTGGGAAACTGTGGTATGCTATACAGATTGTAAAGCACCCTGAGACAAATTGGGATTTGTGATATTGGGCTAAATAAATAAAACTGACTTGACTTGACTTGAAATCCGACTACAAAACATCTGCCAAATGACAAACTGCAGTATTTCAGCTTACAACCAACCGGGAATGTATAACATCAAATGGCCGGAATCAACAGGAAAGCACACCCATCATAATATTTCATCGAGAGCTACTCATAAAATACTTGGCAAGGTGGTTAAAAGTGATAAAGGGACACTGATTTATCCAATACAACACCATTTCACTGTAGTTTTGTGATGATGCAAGCGAGTAGCCATTTAATTTGTACATCTGAGTTTCATAGAGTGCCCTAAAATGTTATCTATGTTTTGCTTAAATATTGTTAATGTGCTGTTAAAATGTGAGACACCTGGGAAACTTAAAAACATTTGATTATATCTTTAAACTAGATTTACAGAAACCTAGTTGAGTAACTGCGACAGTGCTTGATAAGTAGGTCTACTCCATATAGGATTAAATGAAAGAAACATGCATACTGTGTTTGTGCATGCAGTATCTCGGGGACAGGTTTGTCCCTTGTGTTTACCTTCACTTTTTATCTTACCTTTACCTTACACATTCAGCTCCAAACTGAATCTAAACATAAATACAAACACACACCGCATTCCTTATGTTGTTGGATCATGTCACAAGCTGCATCAGAGAAACTAATGTAACCCTGTGGGCTATAATCTGTCCTTCTCTGCTGCATGTAGTTTGACTGCAACTGTGGCACTAATTACTATTTAACTACCATACTACCGTTCTGGTGCTGCCAAGGTTAGGCTTTCATCACATAACATCACATTCAACAAAAACCACCCTGGCTCCAATACTGCATTAAGAACAGACATGGATTACCACAAATACAGACATTCAGTCTGCTGTTTCTACTGACGGACAGGCCTCCAAGGACATGGTTACTTATATTGCTGACAGACATGCAGACATCAGACTAATCAAACAAGCAGCTCCTGTTACTGACTTTTTTCTTAGCGAGTGATCTGATACTTGGGTCAGTCTGTTACCTCAGTGGGAGTGGAGAAGGAGCAGCAAGATATGAAATCAAAGTCCACATGAATCAGAGTCCAGATGAAATGTAATGTGGAAAATGTGACATTTTTTTACCCTGTGGGGTTTGAATGTAAACTAACTTACAGCCAAGAGTGAAAAGTTGTCCTTTGATCCTCACATAAGAAAATGTAATTTGGTTTTATTTGAGTTTAAGATAGCCTATTACACTCACTTTAATCTCTTTTCCACCGATGACGTTGTCACACCAAACTGGTAAATCTGTGCTAAAGCAATCACACAGGCTGGTGATAAATCACAGCACCAAAGCACTGCTATACTAAAATAGTAATTTACTGCAGTCTCTGATTAAGCATTTACACAACAAGCCAACAACTTCATGAGATTCTACATGAGATCCAAGAGAAATGTATGTGTACGTATGAAGAGATGTATGTTAACATCCAAAAGAATTTGAGCAGTTTGTCAGCTAAACACAAGCTCATCCATTATCATCAACAACCAACTTCCCACAAAGTATGCCACTAAATACCACATAGGAATATACGAATATATATGTATATGAATAGGAATATATGGTACAAACAAGAGCTAGCTTTAATGTACTTAAGTACAGTGAGAACTTATTTCACTATTTGTTTATTGTATATTGGAGCTGTTCATTGCTGTGTGACTGTCTACACTAAAGTAAACAACCTACAAAAATGGATGCCAAACACAACCATATAGTAGACAAAATACATCATCTAATTTATTCTTTGGTTAAAGTACATTTATAATCTGTTGTAAATTTGTTTTTGTGCTTTGTGACAAAACACCTATTTCATTCAACAGGTGTGTGAGAGAGGGACAAATAGATCAAACAAACTCCCGCACATTGTCTAACTTGCAATAATACATTTATTTGCGACGTTTCGGCCCTAGACCTTCATCGGGCAAATGTATTATTGCAAGTTAGACAGTGTGCGGGAGTTCTTTTGCGCTTTGTAGAATAAAAACATGTTTTGTATGCATTTCTACATCGCCAACAACTGTTTGGAGGAAATTCTGTCTAAAGGACCCAGTTGTTCAATCATTCAACTCCTCTTCCCACTTCTTCCTCTAAAGAAGGAAGAAGTGGGAAGAAGTGCGAATGTTCCTACACTCAAAATACAAACTCACAAGTTCCATTTCAAGGCAGTAACATTGTCAATTGGGCTATTATTCTAAATGTATGAGAGCCTTTTATTAAACAGTATATTGCTAGGATTTGCATCATTGCTTGGTTGTTTTACTTACAGTATTGCAGACTAAAGATCAGCCTGAAGCAAATGACAACTGCAATTGCATGTTTTTGACCATGAGACGTCAGATTTTACACAGATTAGTTCTTGGTGTTTACTTAGTTTTAAAAGACTAACTTGGTGGTCAGAAGTGTGTTCTGTAGTACAACAGTGATGTCACGGTGTACTGACACTCCCCAGAGTACACTTCTACATCACTGCAGCAAGGTGAGAAGTAAATCCATTGAAGGTCAGCATATGTTGTTCTAAATTATGTTGTACTTTCCAGCAGCAGCAACAGCAGTTTGATGAATAAACATTAAGACCTGGGCAGTAACCATTAGGAACTTTAGCCACCATGACTGAACAGAGAAAGTGCACCAGAGATCACTGGGAAGTGATCATGTCACCAAAAGAAATCTCACTGATTGCCACTTTAAAGGTTTCCTGTGGAGTTTTTAACCTCTAGTAGCACTATAGAGCTGTTTTCCATGAGTGGGTCCCCATTTTGTTTATCTTCTTATCGTGTCTCTTAGCTAGTAAGCCTGGATGAAAACAAAACAGGATTTAAAATACATTTAAAAATCGGCTTTTGAAATGTTTTATGAGGAGGGAAATGCATTCAACACATCTGTTCAAGCTTGAGGATACACACAATACGTTTTGGTGAGTAACACTGAATGTAAACATAACTTTTGTTTATTTACAAGAAAACTCCACAGGGCACCTTTAAGTTTCTCAAAAAAAGTATGACTGGAACAAGTATGAAGGAGCGATTAAACAGACTTACTGTCAGGGTTGGGGGATTTTCGTCCAGCATGATTAGGCGAGGAGCAGCGGAAGGTGGTGACGATGGTGTTGTGGTGAGGGTTGGGGTGGTGTGGGTGGTGCACTGCTGGGTGGTGGCCGTTGTTTTCTGGGGGAGCTCTGGTGATGCTGATTTCAGGTTTACGGACATCTCCGGGACTAGGAGGCTCAAACTTGCGAGCGTGATTCTGCTCAGGGATCCGGCTGGTGCCGTTGTTGTTATTGTTGCCCTCATTGCGACGTATCACTGGGGAATCAGTAGGCGTCTTGGCAAAAGTGACCTCCCTCTTGTGGCTCATCTCGGGGGTCTTGGAGTGGCCCAGGACTTCAGGGCGTTTCAGGGCACTGTTGGTTGCAAAGCGTGTGGAAGCAGGACTGGTGGCGTTATCCACCTGCTTGCTGGAAGAAGAGGAGATGTCGATGGAAAGTTCGGAACGGCGCGACACAGGCTCAGGGGTCTTGGAGCCTCCTCCGCCCATGATGGAGCGGGGTTGGGTATAGTTGAGGTTGTTGTTGTTGGTGGCCGAGGCGGCAGTGCCCAGGTCACGGTAGTAGATGCTGGTGGGAGACATGGCGTTACGGTGAGGGGAGTTGGTTGTCCGACGGGAGCCGGGGGAAGAGTGAGATGAAGTGTCGACATCCTCCACCTCAAAGGACCTCTTCAGAGCTGCATGTAAGAGACAAACACAACATGTCAGTCATCGGGTCATTTGACTGTTAATCGATTAGTGGATTCACATTAGTTCAAAATGTATCAGCAACTGTTTTGATAATAATAATAATAATAACTATCATGTGAATCATTTCTAAAACAGAAATATCAATACCAAACATTCTCGGGCTCCAGTTTCTCCAGTGTCAGGATGTTCTGCCTTTCACTGTTTTATATCATTGAAAATGTAATATATTTGGGTTTTAGACTTTGGCTATTTGGAAAAAGGGATAAACATTTTTGTTTTATCATTTTCTGACAGTTTTATTTACAAAAGTATGAATTGATTAATCGAAAAAAAGAACAGCCACATCACTGTGACTAAACATAGCTGTGACTTAACAAGGTGGTGCACTATAACTGGGTAAAACCAGTGGTGGAAGAAGTATTACCAGTAATATACTTTAAAAGTTAAAAAAAAGTACCAATACAACAATGTTAGTAAGTACTCAATTACAAGTAAATGTCCCTCAAAAAGAAGTACAGAAGAATCATCGGCAAAATGTATTTAAATGATCAAAAGTAAAAGTACTGGTTCTGTAGAAAAATGCCCCCTGCGACAGAAGTATTATCATGAATTACATTATTAGGTTGTTAAGTGGAGCTGCTAACAGACTGTACTTGGACTTGTGAAACATGACAGGGGGCCCCAAGTAGACACTGCTTTTTTGTAATGGGTCACAAGCCAAAAAGGTTAGGAACCATTATCCATAACAATACATTGTGTTTTATAAACCTTTAAAAATGTTTTTTCATGTAAAATTTTAGTCTGAAAAGTAAGTAGTAACTACAGCTGTCAAGTGTACTTGAGTAAAAATGACAATATTTCCAACTGAAAAGTAGTAGAGTGGAAGTACAAAGTAGCACAATATGGAAACGCTCAAGTAAACAAGTATAAGTATCTCTAAATTGTATTTAAGTACACCCCTTTAGCAATACTTAGTTACTTTCCACCGGTGCATAAAACAGAACGCAGTATATTGAAAGCACATTGACTCTGTTACGATTTCTAAACTAAAACAAGCTTATCTTTCCCTTATAAACCATTTATGGGTCAAGATTGCTGTTTATAGGAAGTAGGAACAATATCATAAAATATTCACCAAAAAGGTCATACCAATTAATTAAGCAGTAAACAAAGTCAATTGTTTGTTTCTAAAACACATTATGAACAGTATCCAAGCAGTAAAGCGCCTGAGGTTTGAGGGTGGGGTAGCTGTAGAAGCAATTTTGGTGGCAACACAAAGGAAACGGCATGCACAGGCAATTAAGCCATACCTATCTAATTTCATTGCATCCCTCATCACCAGCAGCAACTTTTTTCATTATATAACGTGTTTAAGTCGATTCATGTGTTGTTTTGTCATGACTTGGATGCTACGTGTGTGGTGCACTAGAAAATAAAATTCTAGGGTTTTACACAGAGCCATTTGAAGCATTTCACGACATGTTATAATGCATGCAATCAGCCAAGCATCGCTCACTGCCAAGCATTTAGGCGGAAAAGTCCCAAGTCTCCCTGTTTATGAGCAACATGAGCCCAGAGATAGAGGCGCATCCTTCCCCTTGGTTAGTTTGTGACGTGAGAAACTAGCTGCACTGTCCAAGATAGAAGATAGAAGATACTGAGGGATGGAATCACCCCCTGGGAAGAGTGCACTGGCTCAAAGTCAACTTGAATCTGACTCCCATGGTGGATTTGCTGTGCCAAGCCAAAGGCCAGGAGCTAGTATCATAATGACACACTAGTTAGACTAGTCCACTCACGCACACCCGGAGAGCATCTCCTGTTTCCTACAATCCAAAATGCAGTGCTGATTATTTGATCTGTTTGGGGCTTGCGGTGTGTCTGCGTGTGCACGTGTCTTCATGTAACTATATGTAGTTTTGTTCAAAGTGCTTGTAAAAAACGAGCAAGTATGTGTTACGGGAATGTTTACGTGTTTATTTTTAAGCGACTACGCCCACAGGGAGGGGACCATGCCCCAGCCCCACTGCCCTCCGTGTAAAGCTGAAACTCTGTTAGGGGATGCGGAGCTCAACACAATCACATCAAAGCTGTCTCCCCACACACATCAGCCAACGCCACTAATCTAATTTACTGCTATAAGCTGTTTCATTCCAACATGGTGGACATTTGATACAATTTGCCCCCTGACAAAAATTGAGGCCAGAGCCAAAGTATTACTCTTTTTTCGTGTTAGTCGGACACACCAAGGACGCTCTTGTTCACCATGGGAATAAATGGATCTGCACTCACGTCTTGGAGTTTATGGTGATTTGTGTGACAAATCTCCTTAACCCCCTCACCACTCCCTGTACACTCTTTATCTATAGACCTTACAACACGGTTACCTTTCATCTTTGGCATTCTTGCAGTATAGAAGACTGGTTTTATAAGTGTTGCTAAGGCTGTAAGGCTAGCTTTAGCCACTCCAGATAGTTGTACAGCACCTACATTATGTGTGGAAAGCATGAAATGTCCCTTAATAAGCACAAAAACTGGCTTAGTGTTAGAAACGCATTAAACAGTCGCTCATACCCACTTTCACAACCATTTTCTCACACTCCCATCGCTTATTTTCTGTGCTGACATTCTGAAGAGAACAGAGTTCATTATCCAGTAAGGCACCATAAAACAGCTTAAAAATCCATCCTTTGATAGATATACATATAAAAAATTATACACAATAAACTTTGAATTTGTAAGTGGTGTCCAAACCCATATTGCCACTGGACTGTGTCCTTCTTACCCCTGCTTTCCTCTGACTTGTGTTTTACGATTGCTGAGAGGGAGTCCAAGGCTATGGCTACTTTCAACTCTGGCCAGAGAATAAGTTGGTCTGCCAAAATTGGTCTGCAGATTTCACAGGGAGCTGAGAGGTTGCGACGCGTGCGTTAAGACTGCGTTGTGCAGCGAGCGAGGCACTCATTTTAACCTCCTCTGAGAGCCCCGACACTTTAGGAAACCATGCACACTCTAACATCTCTTGACACTTGCTGTACTCTTTTGTTACATTTTTGGAAGAGCTGTAAATGTGAGAACTAAAGCTGGACATGGGAGGGATATCAGGAGACGCATTTGCCAGATTTGTCAAAATAAGAGAGCTGAACCGAGGCGTTGTTTTGCCAGTGACCTGTTAAGTGATCTTAGATTAGTGTTTCTGTTCTTGGCTGCTTTGTGATTATATGCCCTGAGGCACGGGACTACAGCAGAGGATTTGAGTGCTTTTCTCTGAAGCCATTTGTTTGTGTTTAGAGAGAGTGCAGTCAAGTGTACATGATTTGAGAGCAGAAGCGAATTTGAATCTTTCTGTGCTTTAATGTTGGGAGTATAGAGAATGGAAAAAGGCATTCAGGGCATCTCTCACACACATGATCACTCAACTCCAATGTTTTTAAGGATCACACAGACTCCTGGGTCTTTCTTGTTCAGATGAAGCAAAAGGGGAAATAGGTCTTTTACTTCCATCCAGGATATTCTTTGCATGAATATCATGAGTACAGGATCACGGAGCATTAGGAAGAGTATTTGTGCGCGAGCGTGGGACTGACAGATGGATGAAGGAGTATCGTTCCCAGTGAAGCAGCATTCCCAGACTATGAGCTGGAAACGAGAGGTCCAGTCTACCTCAGAGGAACCTCATTAACGGCAGCTAGGAGTCTCGTCTCCCCACGTCCCTCCACTACCTATCACCGCCCAGTGTCCAGTATCTCACGGTGTCTCATGTGGGAAGATAATGCAGCACAGACAATATAGTGCAGGATTATTGGCGCCACAAAAACAAAGATGGAGGCAGCTGCATCCTTACTTTGGTTCATGGTCATTTGTCCTAATACAGCCCAGGTGTTAGGCTAAGCTGCCTCTTTATCATCAGTGTCATCACTTTTCTCTCAAGGACATCCCGACCAGTGAACACAAACACTTAGTATCATGTCAGCCCAGATGCACTAATAGGAGATAGACGAGAGTCAGAGGGAGGGAAACAAACAGAGAGACAGGAGGGAAAGGAGATAGAGAGGCCAAGAGGTTGCGTGAGAGGGTTGGACTACTCTGAGAAAGTCAAACATTCTTGACCAAATACCTTACTATCACAATACCTCTCTATAGGATGAAAATATTTTAGCAATAATTCTTCTTTCAGAATATATGAAGTTTATGTGGACTTGACCAAACAGACAGATGCACTGATATTTCATTTAAACATCTGGGATAAGCTCAGATGCTATGATACTGTGATATTACAATATTGAAAATCCAGAATGATTTGTAGAATGATATCAATGTTTTATTGCATCTGTAAAACCTAAAATAAAGACCAGGAAACTCAATATAATCTACATTACCAGGTAACAACACAGTCATGACATACTCTCTGCTGCTCTGAGTTACTATCCTGTATATATAACAGTTTGTTGATTCATTGATTCTGATGATTGATGTTAAGCTGCTGATAATGAATCTCTACACTTCCTACAGATGTATCACAATAAAAGTCTTCCAGGAAAGTGACGTGCCCCTGAACTGCTGGAAGGCTTTTAATGTGAAACAGATGTGCAAAGTGTTGACTTTGCATTAACAGCAACACAGCAAACAAGAGCAGCTCAGAAAACACAAAGGTTTGTCACTAGCACATTAGAAAACAGGGAAAGTTCAATATGAAGGCCTTTCCAAAATAAAAGCCTGGAACTCTCTTCTTCTGTTGATGTAAATAAAGATTTAGACCATAATATGTGAATTTGCCTGGTAGTACTTTGCTCCTGTAAGCACAAATAATTTAATTGATTAGACAACCTCATTAATGTATAACTGTTTGCAGGAGAGCTCTGCACATAAAAATGCAGTCATGCAGTAAAATAACAGCAAAAAAACCCACTAGACCCATATTTTAATTAATAAAGGATGTACAGTACTGTACACAGCCTTGAACCTAATCCGTCTCATAATTCTTGCCTCAGCCAATAAGTCAAGTCAGTTACTCTCTGTCAAACACTGGTTATACAAAACCAGTTTACGCACAGTGGAGTTTATCTGACGTCAGGAGCCACAGAATACAAGTCGATGTGGTCAAACCAGGAAAAACATCCTTTTTGACAAGACAAGGCCAAACAACGGACGATAGAATTTCACACTATGGTATTTAGATTGGTCAGAAGAAACCTTAATGCTACACTGTCAAACACACACTTCCTCTTACTGCCCACTGATGGTGTTGGGTTTACTAATGCTGACCAGCAGCAGTGCGGCTCACTGTGTCAGATTTACTGCGTGGTTCCCTCCAGGTCTGGCCGACACCCTGTGTCCAGCACAAAGGAATTCTGGGAGCGTTAGAGGTGTTTGGTAAAGAGGGAAGATGTGTCAGAGAAGAGGTAAGTTGGTGCAGATCTGAGGTCGAAATTTTACATTCTTTTCAGTAATGCCGGAGTGCCAGATGTTTAAGAGGAGGATCTGAATCCTAATCAGAACCAAGAGGCAATTTCACCCCTGACTGAAGATTTTAGAGTGCAGACACACACACAAAAATGCACACACACACACACACACACTTGCAGAGTCATTCAGGCAGCTGTTGAATAGCTGCCCTGGTGCTTAGCTTCAGGCTCTTTAGGCCTCAACCTTTGACAGGTAAAGCCTTGTTCTGTCCCTTTGATCAAGCACTGGTTAACTATCCACTTCATGAACAGATTGATTTACATCAGCGACCAGCAAAGATACAAAGACAGTGGCTGCATTCCACTTAACACCTGTCAACACACAGCGTCTGGAGTTTCAATGAAGCTCTGATAAAAAAGTGAATGTGGGGGAGAGAAAGTTGTTGGCAACATGGACTGAAGCAGAAAGATTAAACATGTGATTAATTGGGGCTCAGTGACCTCAAAGCAGAAATTAAAATATCCAGTCCAAGCACTTTTTACTGTATGAATCATACACCCCGACACAAAAAACATGTTTCAGCAAAAAAAAAATCCTTTCTGAGGAAGGCAGGACACTGAATGTGCCTGTAAATTACTGGGTAGAGAACATGATGGTGCTGAGCTGTCAGCTCTATCTTCAGCCTCTGGGTGCAGATATAGAGTGTGTGTGTGTGTGTGTGATGATGGTAGAAGGAGCAGAGACAGATTGACAAACCATTCAGTCAAATGGCCTGTCCACATGAAAATCATATAAAGAAATCCCATTTTCATACAGCTGGCCTAACACAGTCATACTAGCAATACCTTACATGCTTTTCTTATGCCACCTGTGGTTTAATATAACTCTTAGAACGAACAGGACCACTGAGAACTGTTAAGAAAGTGTTGTGTTTATGCACATGACCCACTCGAATCAACTTAATAACACACTGGCTTCTCTGCCAAGTTTATAAATTGTACCACACACATGCACTCTCTCCATTTCAATGTTAATTTCCTCTCCGTGTCCATATGCCACACTGGAGCAACAGCATGGCACCTTGAAGCAGATAGTCAGTACAAAATACCTTGGACTGGACTCAAAGCTCAGTTTAGGTTGGCAAACATAGCAGGAGCCCATGTAAGACTGAACAAAGTCTCTCTGAATATACAAATACGGGCTTATTCTGGGCTTATTCTCTGGTGAGTCATACGTTTAGATTCAGCAGAGACGTTTTCTACCTTTTAGAAGATCATAATATTGTTTCAGCGTGTAGTTGTTATGGTGGTTTCTATCATCCATTTTCCATAATAGTCCCACACAAGAGTCCATCCAAGAGGCATTATTACATCTTTAGTGTGCTCACCAATGACATCGCTCCCTCTCTGTGCCTATTTCCTCCTCAGTGTGAGATACAGTGCAGCGCAATGTACTGGAAAAAACATAATGATCTGGGATACAATGGAGGTTTACTCAGTCAAGTGTTCGCCATCTACCTCTCTCTACAGCTGATCCTGTCCTGGATGGAAACACTAGATTGCCTCATACTGGGTAGATTGTAATGGTCCCTATTGGGTACTGAAATACAGCAAGCGCTCTCTGTGTGTAGATAGTAAGTACATACCGAATGCTATCTTGACAATACATTACAAGGGTACATACAGGGAGGAACCTGGAATTGACCTTCCTCTAACTTCATGCAGTGCGGCGTTCGGCTTTATTTTCTTTTTATGTCACTCTGAATAAATTAGTTAACATGAACTTCCCATCCAACTGTAATATCCCATTTGTACAACAATGCCAGCATATGAGAATGCCTGGCCACCACTTACAACTAGTACTGTATATGATCTAATATCATAATCTTCAATTTAAAAATGAAGCCCATGCTATGTTTTCTGTTGACAAATATACCAATAAATGCAGAGGTGTGGTTGAAACAAACTAGTTCGTATCACGCGTTGTCCGACCACGACTGAAGGCAAAAGTGTTTATAGCTGCTCTGAACTGCCGCACTCAAAGGCAGGGAGAAAAGCCGACCATCATAGAGAGAGGCGAGACACGATAAATGAACAAACAAGGATAAGGGCACACACTTTCAGACAGTCCTTCATGGTGTTGCGCATTTGTACAAACAGTGATTAGCGAAGTGTGAAGAATGAAAGAGAAGTTGAAACGTGCTGTTGGACTGTTGAGTTTCGAAAAATTACAAAAATTGTCACACGTACTCCTCCCAAGGGGGTTTCAGATCTGTCCAAAGATCCAACATGAACTTTGTTTGAAACCTGCTGACCCCTTAACCCTGCTTTCACTGTGAAAGCAGTACAACGTTTCCACAGACGCACCCACAGTAACAGTAAAAATGAACTTGGGAATAGTCTGGCATGTTAACCAGTTCACATAATTGAAGAATGAGATCAATCAGGTTTTTCTAATGATGTGAACGAAGTGAAACCAGATTATCTCGGTAACCAGATCAAAGCAGAGTTCTTTGTTCTGTGTAACCACTTATAATTCTAATGTTTTTTCTATTCAGTTTTGTAGCATTTAAAAACGCAGCCAGATTTCTTTCAGTTTTCAATTTTCCAAACTCTGCATGTCAGTCAGACATCAGAAAGAAATGACAGTGACACAGATGAGTTCACCGAATAAGTATTAAGTCAAGTGATTAGTAAATGAATAAATGTGAACCAGGTTACTGGACAGAAGTTGTGAACTATTCAAACACTGATATATAAATATGGCTTAAAATAGACTACTTCCAGTAATCTGGGTACTGTTGAGGATTTAGATTTTTTCTGGCTTCTGCTCTCAGCATCAGTCCATGACATCCCACAGTGAACACCGGGCTAAAGAACAGCTGGAGGGACCCAGTCTGGACCGGAGGAGGAACAGGAAAGGAGTGTGGAAGGAAGAAAGGCAGAATGGCAGAGGAAGAGGAGGACAAAGGGAATTAATGCCAGCTCCACACAGGCTTAGCAAACAAAGAAGAGTTGGATGTTGTGTGAGGGGTTAGACAGATGTTTGCTCTTAGTGCTGAGGTTTCCACTGTCTCCCTCTTACTGCTTTCAGCTGAAGGCTTTCCGGTGCTGGAATAGTCTGGTGTCAGTGCTGTGTTTGTTTCTATTATTGACGTAACTTGGGTATAATCAATAACAGACTATAGGCTACAGGGACCTGGCCAGCATATGCCCACCACCCTGTTTTTACAGTAACACACAGTAACAAGCAGACACACACACATGCACAGTACTCATGGTCATAAAAACACACTTTAAGGAAGATATTGGTCAATATTAATACTATTCACAAACAGTATACTTTTGACAGCTGTTGCTGCTTACCATAAACTGTCAAAATGAACATTATAAGTGAAAGAAAAGCAGAAACAAAATCACAAACCTTCAAAATCAGAAATAATTCCCTCCAAGTGTGGATTGACTCCAGATTCAGACATTTTTTCAAACATGAAATGTCACAAAACTTCCAAAGTAGTTCCCTGTTAATTCTGAACAAATTCCAAAATAGAGTCAATGAGAAACAAGTCCAAGCCCACAACTCTCTTAAAGGAGCAACTTATTTTCTCTGACTTCCCACTAACTTCTCTATATCGCTGCATTCAGACTTCAGAGAGGGCGAAAAGGCAAGCCTCCTCCCTTCTCCTCCCCTCCCTGTAGCTAGAAACACACCCCCCTTCTGCCTCATGTCCTGTGTGTGTGTGCGTATGTGTGTGTGTGTTTCCCCTGCCCCCCACACACTCGTACATGCATGCGCAAGCATTCATGCAGACAACAGACCCTGTCATTCCCCCAGACCCTTTTCAACCTAAGTGGCTCTCAGGTCTGATTTCCTCATTCAGCCTCTGAGCAGCTCTGACAGTGAAAGTGGACAACATGTCACACAGTCACTTTAACCAAGTTAACCCGCAATCAGACGAGATCCTCTGTTACGACTGTGGCTCTTCAAATGGCCCTCAGAAGGGCAGGCCAGTTTCACTCTGTCACAGCTACAGGGGGACTACAGTTTAAGTGAGAGTTTGAGGCTTCAGTTTTGAGTAAACAACCTCTACAAACTGGCTGGCATGTTAATTAAAGTGCAGTCACTTCTGTAGACGCTGCTTTCCTGTGACAGAAAACCCAGAAAGACTTCCTGGAGAAAGTTGACTTTAGGGGTATAAGACAGCGCCCCTGGGGAATCAGAGGGTGATTCGTGCTGCAACCCGCCCTCTGTGACACCGTATTATCAGGAAGAACATGGGAATTTGAGCTTGGGGGGTCACATCTGACCAGGTAATCTAGCACTGCTGCATTTCTTTGGGGAGGGACACCGACGACAAGCCAGCTTTTGATGTGGTGGGTCTGGTTACACTTCTTGTCCTTGAAGCTGCTGTGGCCAATTTAGAGACTGTACTTTGAAAAGATGTTGATAAAATAATCTAAAGTGATGAAATATCAAAGTTGGCCTTGCATTTACTTAACCACATCCACCGTCTCCCTGTGGGATGTGCTACAGCATTTCTTATCCATGAATCTCCCACAGAAACAAGCAAATAGTGATGCTATCGCTGTAATTACTGATTGGTCATGAGTGAGCGGCCTATTCAGAGCTTCCTGTTCGGAGCCAGACGTGACTACAAATGAGATTTATGATGAATTGTCTCTGATTTTAGGTCAGTTTTTCCATTTCCACACTAATGTTTGAGGTCATAACAGTGAATGTAGGAGTTGGTCCACAATGAGTGCTCAAAGGAAGCCTAAAACTAAAGCAAGGGCCACAGGGAGTTGGCATTTCCACATCCAGAAGAGATACTGTCACACATTAGATATCACAAATCACATAAAGTGTTTTGGTGAAGGCAAAAAGGTACAGCACCAGTGCCTGGCACTTTTATAGCTTATAAGTATTCGGGAAAATCCGATTTGAATGAAAAGCTTCATTCTAAGGGGCACTAATAGGATGCCAAGCCCACCCAGTGGCCCCTAACCCTAACACCTGAGAGGTCGATGGTAACACAGAATAACACTGTGTTTTTATGGTGCAGTCTGGTTATTTCATACAACTGCTGCGAAGGTGTCTCAGGATAAAGAACAGAGTATGGCACACACAGTGGTGTGTACGCTATTACTACACTAGTATCTACTAGTATCTGCATTTAATGTATCCTAAACCCATCAGTCATTGAACTTTCCTGGACAGAATATTGCTTGTTGTCATACAGTATGTTGTGCAATTAAGCTTTGAGTCGATCATGTGTGAGTGCACATAATTTGCACCCTGACAGCTGACTTTCACACACTACTGTATATACATACATGGTATATACATACCTACATACATATACTATATAGTATATACATATGTACTAAACTATATGTAAAAAGTGTGTGGCCACTCAATGCCCATGCAGGCCAAAGTGGGCTGCACTGTAAACCATATGCCACAAGTCTCTGTAGTACTCAATTAAACCAAAACACACGGTGTGTGAAATACACACCTCCCCAAGCCAGTGTGTATTTATCTAAACATGGATACACACTCTGGGCTGGCTGCGAGGCAAAGCTGAGCGACAGAATGAGGGAAAGCTCCAAAACAACATCTGGAGAAGCGTGTGTGTGTGTTCGCACTGTGAGTAACATTATGTGAATATGTGTCTGTGCATGCATGTGCTCATGTGGTTACTGGACTGTGACTGTGGACGCGGGTGTGTTTGTGTGTGTCTCGGTGCCCCTGAAATAGCACTGTAAACACAGAGGCCTTTGCACATTGTAGGATAAATCTGCTTAACCAAAGCCATTCAGCCCCATATCTCTGTGGCGCTGAGGGAGTTGTGCTTGTTTTATATCTTGTTTAAAACAACAATTATGGATGCGAAAGTGTGTAATCTGCTTACGAATACACACAGTGTTGTTTCCCAAGTAATTTAATGTTTTCATCAGCGAGGTTGTCAGATGTGATGATACATGCTGAATTCATCTTTGTGGGATTTGTTCTTCACTTTGTAGCCTATTAAGACCTTGAATTCACATATTTTTCAAATTCAAAGTATGCTCGATGCCTAAATAACTCAGACTTTGTTTAATTTTTCTCTGTTATTGCTATTTTATTAGTTGTACATACCCCTAACATGCAGTAAATGATTTGTGGCCCTTGGAACAAAGCAATAATGTGTAAAATGTCACAAACATATATATACCAATAAGTAAATCCCTTCGTTTTTTATATATTGATATGAAGTTTCTGCAGGAGACATTAACATGTACCTCAGATTTTAGGCTTTGTTGCTTGGTCAGTTGAAGACAAACAGGAACTCAGCACAACCACAGACATTTATTGACAGGAAGTTGCACAAAACCAACCTCTCTTTTGACTGTTACTTCTAAATCCCTAGATGAGCTGATGCGTGCGGTTTCAGAATTTATCTAAATGACACCTTTTAATGATGATCAGTTTGACCCACAGGTCCAGGAAGTTTGACAAAACTACACTCCTGACTGTTAGTGGAATAAACTCACTTACAGTAGCAGGGCCTAATTAGCACAGTGCCACTGCAGAAATATTGAGCAATTAAACATGGTAGTGAAACCGCTGCACAAACCCAAAGAAAGACTACAGGGAAAATACAAACAATAAATAGTTTCAAGAAAAAACAGTGAGACTGAGGGAGGTAGAAGGGCAGAAAGAGTTCATTAAAATTAGGCATCTGTAGCACACAACGCCTCGCTTTAACTCAATTCACATACTATATGCATGTTTTTATTAATATGACAGATCATCTTTGACTCTTTCATAGGAAGATTTTTAAATTGGCCTAAAAGCTGTGTGGACATTTTCTGCTGTTGCTGCAGTGGTTTTAAGACTTGGATGTGACTCACTGTGCAGGCAATTGTTATACTGAGCCCAAATGTCACTTGTAACAGGGTTCTATGGAGTCTGTGATATCTTGGTGCAAGCAAAAACCCAACTATCACATCGCTACACAACTTGCACGCCTACAGAGGTGAAGATTAGAGCTTGCACATTTGGTTTTCCTGTCTGTTTGAATGTGAGAGAGGTCAAAGGTAAAGATGAAGCTCTTCATACATCTCATTTATCTGTAAAGTCATTTAATATGCATGTAATTGATGTATTCTTAGTGTTATGTGCTGCAATTTGTGAGAAAAACATATTTGTTCCATGAGCTGTTTGTTTTATGGCACAAAATACAAATAAAAATGAAATATACACTCATCTTTTGCATGAAATGTGTAGTGCAAAGAGTTACTTATCATGAATATTTATCTGAAATACCTAATATCTTGAAATGTTGAATTAAAGAGTATTACTATTATTATATTGTATTGTATTGAAAAAAAATACACATCTGTTAAATTTGGTGAGCTCACAGGACAAAAAAGGACATTTTGTAAGTAAGGTGTATTTCATGAGTTAAATGCTGGCCAGTTATTTTTATTATTATGTCCAAAGAAAGTGAACTTTTTTGCATGAAATTCTATAAATGTGTTCCAAAAATGCATTCATCAAAAGTTTATAAGGTAATAATATAATTATGGGCAGAAATGCATCTTGTGGCATGATAAGTAACACTTTGTGTATTTTGTTTCTGTTCCCGACACTTAGCTCATCTCTATATTAATATTTTGACACTCGTCTGTTTCCTCTTTTCGCCTTGTTGAGGTGTAAAGTACAGCTGCCTGTAAACAATCTCCTGAATGAGCTTTCACTGAGGACTTCATCTATCTCTGTTACATCAACCCTGGCTTGACCCGTATTTCCATCATGTTGAATAATTTCACCTGTCAGAAGTCCTCCCTTAGGAGGACTGAAGGTGGGGCTTCCCAGTCAGTTTCCTGAACTCCCTGTGCTGGCTGTTTTCATGGCTCCCTCACTTATCATTACTAAATAATAATCTGAGAAACAATATGAGGTGAGATACTGGGAGGTTAGTGGGAGGAGAACTGCGGGCGTTCACTCATAGAGGATATCCTGTACACTTCTTTTATGGAACATGGTGAGCTGGGTGATTTCCTTGAGTTCCTTTAACTCCGGGTTCATGTGTTTGTGGAAGTGGGTGGGGGTTCTGTGCACGTGTGTTTTAGGGTGAGGGTATACAGGGCTCTGGGTGGATACATCAGCACTTCTAAAACCGTAGATTCACGTGCGAAAAGAGGGAAAGACTCAGAGAGAGACAGACGTTACAGACTGTGAGCTCATGTACCATTAAAGTACCATTAAATTAAAGGGCAATTTAAAAGTAACATTGAACATTATGTGCTGCCCTTTATGAATACAGCTTGTTCACTTATAAGACTTACAAGAACAAAGGCAAAAACTCAGTATGGGTCCTGGCCTTGACCCCTCCATGTTAACAAATGCAAGCAGGTTTTAATCTACTTAAGGATGTGTACCAAAAGGTCGGCGTCAAAGAGGGTTATAACTGTCCCACTTGTAATCCCCAACTCCAACTACTGAATCTTTGTTTTTATTGTTGTCAGTCTAATGCTAAACAGGCCACACAAATACTGCAATTAGTGTCATCTCAACAGACGGGACACTGATTTTCTTCCTGTTTAATTGGCTGAACATCAAGCAACATGACACAAGTATTTCTCTCATTTCCAGACCGAATCCTTTGTTTTCCTTTCCCTTTGTTGTGTTTTAACGGCAGTGTGTCACCAATTAGCTATTACAACAAGTCAATGTGGTGACCAGACCGGACAGTCGTGGCAGATGACAGGTCGTATTGAACATATGATTTTAATCCTGAACAGGCTCCGAAGAGGAGAGTAGGAGGCACTCCAGGTCAAAATGGAGGTGATGCAGATGCAGCCACAAGGGGCGATGGCTGTAGTCAAGACAACAGGTCCAAACAGAACTGCACAGCACAGGTTGAAAACCAGGAAGTTGCTCAGCCCATGCAGGACTTCCTCAAATGAGAGGAGTGAGGGGGGAAGTGATGTCTGACAGCAATGTTTTCTTGGTGGAAAAATAATGCTCAACCGCCTCACCTCTCTACTACCTCGCCCCCAGTCAGAGTCAGTCTTCACTGAATTCCTCCACCGCCCATAAAAAAAATCCCTCCGTCTGCAAAATATGAATCATCCACATGGAACATTTCACAGAATTTAGGGGAAATGGTGGCTGCACTTACGAGGACAAAATGACACTGCAACACTGCCACCAAGTGGTAATAAAAATGGGTGCCCGGTGTGTCTGTATGCATCATACGGCTGGCTGAGATCAGCCACCTTATTAGCGGTCGAATTAAAGGCTAATTTGCAGAGTGTCGCTCAGCTTGATGTCCAGCCTTAATCACTGTAAGATGCTAGATTAGTCTTATCCTCTCAGTGCAGACTGAACACATATGAGCCCGAGCAGAGGTTCTCCATCAGCACTAAACAAACCATACTTTAAAATCAATAAAGAGTAACTGATTAAAGGAAACAAAAAGGATCTCTGTTAAGAAACAGCCATGCCAGAACGCCACAGATGCAGGACAGCACACAGACTCCGATGCATGCTAAACGTTCCTCAAAAGAGTCTGCTGTCTGTCGAAAACTAAATCATATTAGCTGACGTACGAGCTCTGCCTCCACTCCCCGTAACTTGAAATAAACCATCTGTGTCAGTCAGAATTAATCTGACAACTGGACTCCTCAGCTTAAAGTCCAATCATGTGATGATGGCATGAAGATTTAACTCCGTCCATCTATTGTCGGATCCTAGCTGTGTTTGTGTGTCGGCTGTAAGTCAGAATCCGACCCCAAGGCTGCCAATTACAGCACAGCAGCCACTTTGCACCGGGAGATTACGCTTCCTGATTCTGGGAAGTCGTCTTTGACAGCCCATCGCACGAGGTTTACCCTCTGCTGCATATGGTAGCTATTCAGAAACAGTGTGTGACTTCACAGTGAGCTGAGCTGTGGCTGCCCATTCAATGAGGATAAGAGAAGAAATGTCTGGAAAGTCAAGTTTTTTTTTGTCCATTTGTGGCTCAGGCAACATATATGAGAAATACATCAGAGAGGGAAAGTTGACACACACACACACACACACACATACATAGAGACAGATGTCTCTAAACGGCTGCTCACACTCCAACTGACAAAGTAAAGCAAACACAACCACGGTGGCTTCTAGCTGACGGCTGCCACTGCTAAGAAGCTGCTTCCTCTGCAGTCTAACAAAGAAAAGAGTAAAAGAAAGTCCCTTTGGAGGACAACCTTCTCAGCGTTAAAGTATCGAATAAGTTGGAAAAAGCCACAACTTACCGGCTATTCTGTCTCGCTCCATAACTCAATGGCTACCTCAAATAGCCACATGTAACCTCTCCTTTTTCTCTCCGCTCCCTCCTTCCCTTCCCTTTTTTCTTCATGAAGACTTCCCCTTTCTCCTGACTTAGTCACCCTGTCCCCCTCTTTCAACCCTCCCTCTCTCCTTCCCCCTCCTTTTCCTCCCTCTGTCTCCCTTGCTCTTACTTCCTCCAAGTTTTAATGTCTTCAGTCTGTCAGGATAACAAGTGAACGGAGCAGACGTCCACAGCCATGTGCTAGTCATATGGAGTCCCTCTCTCTCGCTTTCTTTGCTTTCTCTCTCTTGGCTCTCGGCCTCTCCTACACACACGTATCCCAGATACATAGAAGCTGACACTTTTTCATTTTTCTCCCTTCTCTTTCTCCAGTGTTTTCTTTTTATTCCCTTGATACTGAAGCTAGTCTCCCTTTCTCTTCTCCCTCACAGACACACAAACGCTCCCCTGACACTGATGCTGTATTGTGTCTTTGAAATAAATCCTTAGCCCTTTGACCAAAGGTCCTAATCTGAAAATAAACTCGGCCCATTTATTACAGAGAAAAACTCCAGCAGTCCACCAGGACATCCTGCACTATACCAACAACACACACTCCTACAGTGTCATCATCACCACTCTAATCGGATGTAGAAACCTGCATAAAGCCATCATCCAAACAACTCATGACTGGCTCTAAGTGGACTGAAGAGTGTTCTCAACAGTCCTCGTCTAAAGGAACTTCAGTCATGCACTTTCGTGTATGAAGTGCTTCTCAATAAGGCTTGTTTACAACCAGCTAATAATCAGTGGTAAAAGATCTCAGCCAACAAGCTTGTTAACCTCCCGCACATCAGCTGAGTGTCTCTCAGCCTCAGCTCTGTATAGGAAATGACTGGACGTCTGATGTCTTGTTCATCATGTTGCTCACAGTCTGAATACACCATTATTCTGAGAAAACTGATGTCTGCAGCAACACACACACACACACACACCTCACTCTGGACTCTGACCATCAACGTGCAGCTCAACAAGGTCAGGGGCCAGTTAGCGAGCCGTCGTCTTGGTGAGAAACTCCCAAGAAAATACAACACACACAATCTCACGCACACCCAACTTTGTTTTTGTGTTGGGGAGAGAAGGAGAAGGCACATCTCACTTCCTCTTCCTCTTTCTGACAGGGAACGTTCCTCCTCGACCCATGTCTTCCAGAGTTACACTTAGCGACAATACTGGCTTTAGCAGGAAACATAAATATGGCCCAAAACAAACTGTCTCACACCCATATGCGTATACTTCTACACACTCAGTCGTGCACGACAACACGGACAAAGGACAGAAACACACACAGGCAGTTACAGCTTTCTTGGGTGAGGCCAGTGCTTGGATAAAGCGATGACATGACCTGGTGTTTCTCCAGGCATGCAGCGATGACAAATGCCTCTCTCTATCTGACCTGCTCCGATATGGGGAACATTGACTCGAAGTGTGTTTGTTTCTGTTTGTGTGTTTCAGATTTCAGAGCTTGTAAGAGAAAAAAAATTCACAATTTATGTTGCATTTTACAATATGTGTCTATAATGTGAACACAAATGGTAGATGGGTGGAACATCCTGAGTGATACAGGCCACTTCACACACAGACAAAGACACACACATATACACAGCTCCCACTCCCCTGCAGTCCTGGGGCCTTTTCTGACATCCGCAATAGAGGAGTGAGAAGAAGCAGAGCAGAGGAGGCAGATTAGGGATATTCAAGTGTAACTGTGAGTAGATTTAGCCCCAGTAAGGCCCTAATACTACAGATCAGAGTAAAAACAAGATTTATATAAGCCTATTCAGTGTTTGAATCTAAAACTTTTGGCCGGAATGGCTATTTTAGTGTGCAAGTCAAGATGCAATTGTGTTGATATTATGCTATATAAAACATGTAATTGTGCTATGTTAAGTTAATTGCCATTATGGTTTGCATTTATATTTGTTGGGGCAGATTAGTTTATTTTGAAGGGTTAAGAGAGATAACAAAACTACTCAGGGGTGTATGCATGTGATGGTCTGCTGTCTATATACTCTATTTTTGAATAAAATCAAATCAGATGCCTCCTTTTATATTTGTGCAAGAATGCGGCCGAAGTACAACCATGTGCATACAGTGACCAAAATCGAAATTCTGATCAAGGTGATAAATTAAAGCAGAAATCAGAACAAAACCAGTTTAATTCTAAATGAGCCCTTTGGTGTGGAATCCATATGTAAAGCAGGGCGCTGGTGCTGAGACAAAAGTGTGGTTTTAAAAATAGAAGACATGTCTCTTTTGGCAGCTGGCTCTTTCTGTCTCGTGATCATTTTCCAGACTTAAAAAGCTGCAGTTAATCACAGGGTCAGGGTCAGAAAAACACAAGAAACACACACAACACATGTGCTTATGCATTTGTTGACTCACTCTTGTATGCATAACACACAAACACATGCTCCCACAAACACGTAAACGCATGCATGCCAATGTGTTTGTGCACACATGGAAATGTAAATGGACTGCACGCTTTACTACCTTAAAGGACAAAGCGCTTTACAATTGGCCTCTCATTCACCCATTCTCACACACACACACACACACACACTCTCACACCCCGATAGCAATGGAGCTGCCATGCAAGGCATTGATATGTCCATTGGGAGCAACTTGGGATTCAGTGTCTTGCCCAAGGACTCTTTGACATGTGGATAAGAGGAGCTGGGGATCGAACCGCCGACCCAGAGATTAGTGGACGACCTGCTCTACCTCCTGTAGCACTGCCATTGTTACATAATTTATTTAGAGCTGTGAGTAAATAAGTTTCCTTTCTCTCTCTGTTTTTGGATGGAGCCAAATCGCAGTGTTGCCTCAGCATCGCCACACACACTCAAGCCTGCACCCCTGGTCCACCCTGCAGTGCGCTCCTCTGGCCTCCGAACAAAGAGCTGAAATGGAAGCTTGCTCACACTCGTATTCGTATACTGTAAACACGTGTTTGTGTGTCCATATACCACCCCAGATTAGCACACACGCATAAATCTGGATGGTGTTGTTGACTTGGATGACAGATGGAGGACCTATACTTACAATAAAATAAATCACTAAAGGAATGACAGAATTAATAATATAGGCAGGATTATGGGTATGGTATGGAAGCCCATTTCCGCAAATGTGATCAAAAAAAAGATCCTGTAAGTCATTATAATGAGAAAATTTCTCAAAATAATGACTTTTGAGAAAGTTTCTCATTATTTTGAGAAAGTTTCTCATCATCAGCAGAAATTGGCTTCCATAGAATGGCATATTTTATTTTACCTGCAACATAATAATGCGTGCATGGCATAACATATTTAAAACTATTCATTTTCCTAATAATATCACACAACCCTTTTTGGGAGGTAAAAATCATCCGTGTGTCCCGAGTAGATTATTCACTCCA